>JANAKD010000330.1:0-22688 GCA_027627215.1 Lecanicillium saksenae | reverse complement strand
TTCTCTTTGGTGCCCCTAGCTGGTGTGCCGGTTCGAGATCGCGAGCGCCGCGTCGATTTGCCAAATGAGCCGGTCTCTGCTACCGTTCGTCGTGCGCGTGTGCCTGCAGGAGGTCCTCCTTCGTTTCTGCCAGGCGAGGTTAGCGATCAACAGTATGCATATGGCATCTTGCCTGGATGCAGACACGCTTGGCGGTGGTACATACTGCCCAAAGATCATAGCATAAGGGCGCGTTTGGCCGTCGTCGCCTATATAGCGCTCCTCATCGGGAACGTTGTGAAGAATCAAGGGCATCTTGGTGTCAATGTCAATGACGATGCCTAACCGTATGTGATGTGCAAAGTTTGAGGAGTTTCTGAATGGATTCACAGATTTTGCTGGCAAGCTGTTCGGCGTCGTCTAAATTTCTTTGGGAGCGTCTCTGGCACAGCAACCAGCTTTGGGCTGTGGGGACTTGGGTTTCTCCGGCGCCGGACTCCACGGGAGCTCTGAGGTGGGCCCCTATATCTTGGGCGGTGCACAGGGCGTTGTGTGCTAAAACAGCGCTAGAACAATGGCTTGCAGCGTGAGACATCGCTAAATTGGGTCCTGTATTTCTGCACTGAACTTATCTAGGCAGGTACGTATGTGTGTTACAGCTGGACAACTCACAAGATCTCTGTCATCCTCGTCTTCATCCCCTTTACAATGAGAATCCGACTCCTTTGACAAAGTCCCCCTTGTTATAAAACTCTGAAGCTGGCAGCAGCTGGCTGGCTACCCAACGCGCCGTCTGTGTATGCATTGAGCCATGGCCGAACGGATCATGCGTCTTGTCCTTTCGCACTCGCTCTCCCGATAGAGATAGGTTGTTCAGAGAGCCGGACAGGCTTGCCTCTGGTTCTGAATCACCAGGGTGTTCTCCCCTCGGGAAGGTTGAGTATCCATCGCAGAGCGCTTGAACCACCACGAGCTGATCCTGCAGATGTTCATCCACCTGTCCTCCAAGCGTTATCTCATCGTACAGGTTGCGACACACGGAGCTCGCGAGTTGCTTCACAAATGTATCTACCGACTTCATCTTTTTGGGCATGCCGAGCAAAACGTCCTTTGCCCAGCGTATACCGTCTCGTGACTCTGCAACAAGCAATACATTCCACTTGGAATTCGACCCTGAATCCTCAATGAGCTTCATCTGCAACTCGGCGTCGGGATACAGTTCACCCAAGTTGCGGAAAAGTCGACCCTGTAGCTGCTCATGGGCATGGACAGGCGCGACCATAGTTATGTTGATCGTCTTGACATCATACGACTCGGGGTAAATATATCGCTTTGGCGGAGAGTAGTGTAGCTTTTCGCCCTTTGGAACCGGATGCATCGTGAGCGTTATTGAACCAGGTGATGCTTTGCCACTGTTCCAGCTGCGGTTGTTGATTTTTCTGTCTATGCGAATGCCGAACCGTTCCTCGAGTGCCGGCATCAGAACTTGGTCGAAATACTCGTAGCTGAGAGACCACTGTACATTGGTGCCGCCGTGAATGGTAATAGTAAGCGGCTCACGCTTGTCGTTGCTGGCGAACAAGACAAACGGAAATATGGCCTGCAAAATCAGCAGGGCACTGGCTGCATCTGTTTCGGCTTTGATTTCGAATGAGCGACCGGCGAGATCTGCCGGGCCTTTCTTGGGTATAAAAGTAAGTGTCTTGGATCCCACGCTCAGTCCCTCGACGTCTGCTCCGGTGACATCTGCCAACCATTGAATAGAGGTAACATGCTGGACCTTGAGACCTTGAGAGAGAATCAGAATCTGCGTTCATAACAAGAGTCAAGGATGTGTTGCTTACCGCCGCCGCGTCCGCCCTCTCTATTACCTCTAACATGTGTGATTTTGACTGGCTGAGAGGTGAGAGCGGCCAGGCCGACAGCAACTCGTACTAGTTGGCCGCCACCTTCGCCCGTTCTACCATCGAGTTCAACAGGCTTAACCTTCATTCTGAATTCGTTTTCACCGCCTCGTTGTTGTTTAGAACTTCGATTATCGAGTCCTGGGATAGGCTACTTTTATAGGGAACGGTGTGAGTCAAACACGAGCCAGCGAGGCTCATTCATCAGTGGGGCGGCATTGTGCCTCGCGATTGTCACCAAAATTAGCCAACTTTGGCATTCGCGAGTGACCCATGGAGTTACTATCTCAGACATGTCGTAGAGCGATGAAGCTTTATCGATTGAGCGCCTCTCGGAGCTTGGCGCATTTCCTTGAAGCCTTTCGGTTGTCCGATTACGCCCGTGGAGTAGCACCGAGCTGACCACTGGCTGGCCTCTGGCTGGTTCCTTCTGTGGCCCGATGAACGGGGCACAACTGGGGTGGTGCCGCAGTGCCCATGGATCATCGATTTCCTATTCAGGAAGTTGGCCACGGAGACTGATATTGGGCAGGCTCGCAGATACGATCTGATTAGGCTTCTGGAAATGCATCAGTAAAAATGTACAGCTGATCGTGGGGGAGTTTTCCCCGGCCTTGTCCTGGTAAGCTGCTTGCCGTGACAGGCTATCTGCCGCAGCCTTACATGCAATCACTGACGAAGTATTCGGTCCTACCAAAGACTTCCACAATCAAAACAAGCGACTCGCCTGAAAACCTGAGTGATTGAGTCCAATTTGTTGCATGATGCGTCATCAACATCCCATTAGCCCCTTGGGCCATGAAATCCTCATGGAGTCTCTATTAAATATAACTTTAAAAAGGACGCAAGCCAGCCGACAAAATTTTTACACATCTTTACATGACATGATACAGGAGCAACCGCAAATATGGCCGGAAAATTGGCTAACGACGCCCAGAGCCATATAGAGCAAGTTCAACCTCATCTACAACTGGCTTCACTCTAGCTTTGTAATACGCCTCGGCTGCCTCTACGCTCGAGTGCAATGGACGCGCGAAAATCGGAACATATCTGTTTATGTCATCGGCGCCAAGAAATTGATCCATCGCCCAAGAAGTAGGTGAGGATGGCTCGATGGGATCACAATCGCTAGAGCCGTCACTTGTATAAGCCTCTGTGTCGGAATTTTCATTGCGTGACCCTTGCCCTCCCTCTGTGGAATTTTTGTCCTGTGCAGATGAGATTTGGCCACTGCCATCGCTGGTACAGCGTAAGTATTGAATCTGGTCGTGAGAAGCTAATGGGTCATTAGGATACCTTAATAGAACCCTTTGAGAGTCAGAGCCGGTATGCTGCTTTCTTCGCGTTCTCGGCAGAATTGTTCCCTCCTCTGTGATGTGACTTGTCTGAGCCTGTGAAGCGCTCTGTTTCGGTGCATCTTGCCACCCTTCATCGGCCGATGTTACCTCTATCGAGGCGACGGAAGGTGAATTGCTGCGTTTTGGGTTAGATTTCGCGCTTATCGGCGAGGTCTGTGTCTGCACTTGAGAGTTAGACATTGTGGCTGCGCTGATTGTCAAGCCACTAATATTAGCTAGGTATAACAGCGGAGGGTCAGGTCCGTACATACTGCTTATCAATTCAAATATGCGTACACAGATTTCAGCTAAATCGACCTGTAAATGATCCGAACTTTGTTTGACTATTATGTGCTATATCGCGAGAGTCGAATCATAAGGGGTGTATGACGCGGTATATATGCGCTCGTGCATGTGCACAATTGCGGCCTGATGTCGACTGCAACTTTTTGTCGAGCGAAAGCAATCGCTCTCTCCGCAACCCGTAGTCTGGCAGTAATCTATTTTCTCGCAGCCAGATAAAATCTCAGGCGCCGAAAGCGGCAGGAATAGCCATGCCCGCGTGATAGGTTGGGTTGTTTTCCCCTGCCGCGAGAATAGGGAAAACACGGTCGTGCAACCGCGGCCTGGGTGACTGAGTTGTTTTCGCAGCGGCTAGGATTATGATGGGAAATTCCGGTAGCTTATGGGAACTATGCTAGCCGTTTTAGTATTATATCTTGACTGTGTGAGCCACGTAGGTAAACTACATAGATGTGGTCGCACAAAGCCGCAGTGGCTACAGATGGAAAGCATAGGGGCAATGCATCGCCCCCAGCTCAACTCGGCTTGGACTTTCTTTGAGCCTGCGCAAGAAATGGCGGTCAAAATGCACATCACAAAGGCAAGCTGCATATGGCTGTTTCATTTTGTATCAAATTGTATACTTTGTAGGATGGTGAGAAGAACCCGAAGTGGCTGCAGCTGACCTGTTATATTTACATGCTCAGCTACAGCAGAGCGGCAGAGACGCTGTTTTGTTCGAGTTGAACCCATCACAAATAAAAGTGTGGCGTAAGGAGACTACTTCCCCCAATATGTGAATATATCACCTCCCTGTCTTCGAATTTGCAGTCAGAAACCCGCCGCACAGAACCCCGCGAAGTGACTTTTGGTGGAACCATGTACGCTTCAGTCTGCGGTGGTTTGTGAGATCGCGTTGTTTGGCCCCGCATACACTACACTCCCATGACATGAGAACAGCTGGTGCCCAACTACATGTGCATCATTGCCAGCCGAGTTCCACATCGGTGAGGAAGTTCACCAGTTGTAGGAGCGACGTGGGGAAGGAAGGCTTATTTAGAGCCGTCTTTTTCGGAACACTAGTGGTAATGTGGCATAGATTCAAGGCTCAGCTGACATTCTTACCAAGTAGAAGGTGGCCATATTGGGTAAACCGACGGACACAGGACCATGCAGCCGCACCACAAGCCAAAAAAAGACGTTAGGCAGAAACTCGAGTTACACAGCAGACATGCGGAATCCTCTTGAATAAACCGCTGCTATTCATGAAGTCCCGTTATTAGCCGTGATTTCTGTCCTGTGATCTTGACGCCTTGCATCAATGTGTAATTATATAGGGCTGCCGGCAGATTAAAAAGGACTGCAGAATGCGAGAAAGCCGGAGCTACTGTTTAATTTCATGCCACAACGGGAGAATACATATGCGACAACCCGCCTACTCTAATTAGTAAATTCATCAGCTGCTGGCGGCCCTGGAAGTGCCGTAAACAAGCCATAGCCTTCTTGAAGTTGTACGAAAAAGACGGGTGCCAATGAAGCCGTCCCAATGTGCCAGCAGCAAAGGCAGTCCCGTGACGCCGCTAACTGTAGCAGAAAAGAGGAAACATGCCTGCAGACCAGACTATGATGCATGAAATATATTGGAACAAACGGGCTTGCTTCGCGGAAACCCGCCTCACCCCTCAGCGATCACTTATAGAGCGGGCGAGCTGCGCCATCGGAACACCACACATCCCTGGAAACAGTGACAGAGGTGGCGCTTTATCATCTGTAGCATTTCGGCGCTTTGAACCAAGGCCACACTTCCGGAACGTAATAGGCCGAAGCTATTAACACTCACGGAATCTAGCGCTGACTGGTGCTGGCCTTGTAGGAGGGCTAGCGTTGCATCCACAGGCCGCTTGTGCCGATCCAAGACAGGGTTCTCGTCCCAACCTGTCGCCGATTGATCGGAATTTTCTCCAATCGCTGTCTGGGGTCGGTGCTTACTGTACATAATCACAAAAAGAAGAACTCAGGACGGAAAAATAGGTCATACATAATGGGACTGGTCCCTGACAAAAGCCTCGCGTTTTGCATCTTCTATCTACTTTCAGGACCAGTCAGCCCGAGTTCTGGCCGATGAGAGTTCCCACCACTAGCACCAGGATCTTGCTCGAGAGAGCAGGCTTTTGAGGCACTAACTCGTAGTAATAAATTATTAGGAAGGTATTTTAACCCTGTATTACGGTACTTGACCCAGTTTCATTTGTTACCGACCGTAAAAACAGAGGCGGGGGCGCTGCCAGGCTCACGATTCTGCAAGCCCGACTTACACGCGTCCATGGTATAAATATCACACGACCGCCACTGCTGTTGACAGGAGCCCCTAGTTTGCGAAAAACAACCGTCTCGCCACAGAAGATATATTCAAAATGGTCTCGAAGATTGCGCTCTCCGCTATCGTCTCCGCTGGCTTCGTTGCCGCGCAGACGAATCCTGAAGCTCAGGGCGCATGCAACCCTACCCAGGGCGGTAGCAACGCTTGTGGTCCCAATGGTTCAGAGGACTGGCTCAACTCGGGCATTGAAGGAGACGGTTGGAATCCTCCATTTCTCGACATCAACAACCTCACACACATCAGTCTCGAGGACTTCTACAATGGACCAGGCGGGGCGTGCCGCCAGTACGATAGCGCTTTCAAGAGCTCCGGCCAAAAATACAACATTGACCCTGCTATCCTTGCGTTCATTGGCATGCAGGAGTCTTCGTGCGACAACAATGCGGGCGGTTACACTCCCGGCCTGATGCAATGCTCTCCAGACAACTGTCAAAACGGCCGTCAGGATTGCCAGTGGCCCGTTGAGGATAATGTCGACTGTGGCGCTCACTACCTTCGCTCACAGCTCGACAATTCTAACCAGAATGCAATCCATGCCATTGGCACCTATAACGGCTGGTTCACCGCCGCGGATAATACTGGGTTGAACGGCGGCAAGGGTCTTACGACATCTTATCCTTGCAGCGATGAAGGTCGCCGAAACGGTAGTCCGCAAAATCTCAACTACATCCATGAGACGTTGAACGGCTGGTTTCAGGGCAAAGATATGTATGGTAGTGACGCCAATCTGGATGGCAAATATGACTGCCAGGGCAACTGTGACGGTGGCCGCCAGTGCTAAGTTGAATCATAAGCAAGAATTTTTTTCACGTTTTTTTTTTCTTTAAATGAGTGTAAAAATTTACAACTTGAGACTCGCAAATACATGATCCTGACTCTGAATGGCACATTATGATTCATTTTTCCTGTTGCCATTGCAAGGACAAATTTAGCTTCACTGTTGACCATTTCGACGCTTCAGATTGGTCCGGCACTGGCCCACGCCCTACGCTCGACCACGAGTTCCCCACCAATTCTGACAGCCTGTCGGTCACGGAGGGCGAAGGAAGTGGTTGGTGAAGTTAGTCATGAGCAAGGCGAAATGAATAAATGAATATATTTTTCCAGGGTTAGAACTCATCTCTCTCATCCTTCTCGCATCACTTGCAACAATGTATCTACGCGCTATACACGCTGACGCCGACACGGCCACACTACGCGGCTTGATTCGTGAGAATCCACTAGGCATCTTTACCACGGCCATACACTCGGATAGCTTCCCGCTAATCCAATGTACACATATTCCTTTCCTGCTGGATATTGAGGATGAGGCAAATGAGAACGAGCAGGGAGTGCTGCGTGGCCACTTGGCAAGAGCCAATCCACACAGCAAAGCCCTGATCGAGGCCGCACAATCAGCTTCTACCTCTGCTGACGGCTACTTGGAACAAGAAGTCATGGTTCTATTCAATTTCCCAGTGCATCACTATGTGACACCAAAATTCTGCACCGAGACAAAGCCTGCCACTGGAAAGGTTGTGCCGACGTGGAATTACGCTGCGGCTCAAGTATATGGCAGAATCAAAGTTTACCATGACAGCAAATCCGAAGAAGCAGGCGACTTCCTGGGAAATCAAGTCTCTGATTTAACAGACATGAGCGAAGCATCGATAATGGGATACACTGGCGAAGGATCCGCTCAAAAAGGATGGAAAGTGTCAGACGCGCCTGATACATATGTTGCGTTGCTGAAGAAGGCAATCATTGGCATCGAGATCAAGATTGACAGATTGGAAGGCAAGTTTAAGATGAGCCAAGAATCTACCGAGGGCGATCGAGAGGGTATTATTTCCGGGTTCAAGAACTTAGGAACAGACCTAGGAACGAAAATGGCCGAAACGGTGGCAGAACGTGGCGAGATCAAAAAGGCCAAGAAAGACGCCAAGGTCTCGCAGTGAGCGATAGCGATAGGGCTGTGTGTCTGACAACCTCGCGAATCACAAACGGCGACATTGAACCTCTAGAGCTAAATAAAATCAGAAGTACCAGTGATAGATCACATTGCTAGCCAGGACCATAGTTGTGAACGTTACTGAGTGTTTCGATTAACTGCGTACATTCTTCAGCTTCGTCCCGGCTAGTTCTGACCCTTGATTTGGATAGCGCACGCCAAAATCTCAATCAATTCGACAAGAATCCAAAATTCAATAATGAAGTGCACCACACGCTTGGTGAGGGCAAACCACCTATCGCATGTACCACTACTGCTGAGGATTACTTGACGTCAATGACTCCACATCGCCGTGAATCCGTTGAGGTTGTCAGCACAGTTGTGCCGCTCGGGAATCATCAAAAACGGTAAAATGTATTGATGTGTGGGGCGCCACTGACCTCACGAAGAGCAATACTTCTATTACGAAAAAGTGCAAGGCACGAACAAACGAACTTAAAAAACTGGTGGCGAAGGGTGTAGCCCGTCATTGAGCGCTCGCGCCGACGCCACTTTTACCCCAGATCATAACGACTCGTGAATGTGGGTGCGCCAAACTGTCGAGTCGGATGGATAAACGGCGAGTCGTGTAGTCCTTTTGCCCCTATACCAAACACCAGAATGCCAGGAGAATCTATCTGAATTAAACGAAACTGCGGCCGAGACCCAGCTCGTGATCAACACGTAGTCGTCCATGCAATTCTACGCTGCTCTGCTGGCGTCTCAACATGCGCTAGCTAAGTGGTAAGTTAGCGGCGAGCTGGCGATTCGCAACTTGAAGGCTTTTTGAGCCTCACGGTGAGGAGTTCTTGGACAGGAGCAGCTGCGAAATATGGGAAGGGTAAACTGGCTACATTTGAAGCAATGGTCAGTGATTATGCGGCTGTATTTAATCATGGCCGGACATGATTCTCCGCAACTTATTGCCGGAGGCGTCATCAGCGAACAGCCATCGATCCGCCAAGACTGGTGTGCCAAGGCTACATGCTGGTACAAGGTTAGGGCCAGCCAGCATGTTAGCATGCCGTAGGGGCCAACGGGGGCTAAACTGCGACCCGTCTTTAATTGACGATGAAGTCGGCGGCTTATTATTCAAGAAGGATGATTGTTGGACGATCGGCTTCTGAAGTGGCTTGCTTTACGCCGGCTAGGCTATGAAAATGGATATACTCAAGCCAGTAGCAGTCATTTATCCCAGCCACGGCGGTCGCCTCACACCACTTCACGGTGGCAACGAGGCTCGCCCAAGCGGGCAAATGATGCAGCTGCGCATATCTGTTCCACATTTGCACGACTTCAACTGCGTTCGATAGCCTAACAGCTTGTGACCCCCTAGGTCTGCTGCATGTAATACGCACCTGCACGGCGGAGGGAAGCGAAAAGTCCACGGAGGTCGACGCCACTTCAGAATCCGTTTACCGGCTGTCGTCATGGTGGATCAATTCTCCAACATCCTCAAGATGAAAGAAACGACTAGTTGCTAGCCTTGCATGCATTGCAACCGTCTTTTTTTTATATATTACCTGAGACCCCGCCCTTTGCTATTATATCGCTACGGACGGGACATTCATCTCGCGACAGTTGATCTTGTATTCCAATCTACCTGTTTGATTGGAACACTCCCGAGTGGCATCAGAGAGATATATTCACCCTAATATAACGACACTGTGTCGTTACATGAAACATGAAGGAAAAGCGAATCAGTGACGAGGGAGATGACGGTGATTTCGAAAACGTGGAACATGCCCACCGCCGCAAAGGCTCCTTTGGCAACATGGAGCACCTTTCTGCAGCTTTTGAAAACCCACTTGCGGGTCGTTCAAAAGAGCAGCTGATGGAAGATGTGGAAGCGTTTTGTCGCCAACACCAACTGACTGATTTCATTGACGACTTCAAGAAAGGCGCGTTGGTGGCTCAGAACCCCAGCTCCAGACACTCTTTGCCGGAGCTTACTGCAGAGGACAACGCCGTCCTGGACAATGAGCAGACACATCGATGGTCGCAGCCTTTCACTCTGTATTGGCTGTGCGTAATGTGCTCACTGGCTGCCGCAGTCCAAGGAATGGACGAAACGGTCAACAATGGCGCGCAGGCACTGTATCTAGAAGAGTTGAATATCGCAGGCAACGGCGTAACCCGATTTTCTTCTTCGATGCAGGACTATCTTACCGGCCTGATTGTTGGTGCTCCGTATTTGTGCTGCGCAATCATCGGTTGTTGGATCACGGAGCCTCTAAACAGAATGATTGGACGCCGAGGAACCATTTTCATATCCTGCTTCATTGCTGCGGTGGCATCAGTTTGGGAGGGCGTCGCCAATTCGTGGGTAAATTTGTTTATCGCACGATTTGTGCTTGGCTTCGGTATTGGCCCCAAATCAGCGACAGTGCCAGTATATGCAGCCGAATGTGCTCCTGCACCCATTCGAGGCGCTCTTGTCATGCGTGAGCTGAACCCATGGTATGATACAACAACAACAACTAACTTTCGATCTAGAATGGCAGATGTGGACAGCTTTTGGCATCATGCTTGGCAATATCATGGGCGTGGCTTTTAGTCCCGCTAATGGCATTTCCAAGGACCTGGCCTGGCGTCTGATGCTGGGCAGTACGGTGGTCTTGCCTCTAATCGTTTGTGCACAAGTATATTTCTGTCCTGAATCCCCTCGGTAAGAGAAAATATACCAAAAACCTTCTGTGCAATTGATCTAATGTTAGTTAGATGGTATATCCAGAAAGGTAAAATTTCGAAAGCATTCCGGTCCTTCCAGCGTTTGCGATTCTCGAACGTGCAGGCCGCTCGTGATACATATTACACATATGTCGGTGTTGAGCTGGAGCGCGAGGCAAATAAGGGGAAGAATCTCTTCACACAATTTTTCGAGCTATTCACGGTCCCAAGAAACCGTCGCGCAACTTTTGCTAGTTGGATAGTCATGTTCGGGCAGCAGTTTTGCGGAGGTAAGCAGACCACGTTTCACTTAGAGCGACAATGGAATGGCTGACCGGGATACAGTGAACATTATTGCATACTATAGCACAACCATCTTTGTCGACGCCGATTATTCTACCACGTCCGCGCTTTTGGCGTCCATGGGTACCGGAATCTTGAACTGGGTGTTTGCAGTCCCGGCCCTCTTCACCATCGACAGATGGGGCAGACGCAACTTGCTGCTCTTCACATTTCCCTTTCTTGCAATAACACTGCTTTGGACTGGCATGTCATTCTTCATCCAAGAGACAAAAACAAGAGTGGCAATGGTTACGACGGGAATGTACCTATTTGAGGTATTCTATTCTCCAGGGGAGGGGCCGGTGCCGTTTACCTACTCAGCAGAGGCGTTTCCCGTGCACGTGCGCGACGTGGGTATGTCATGGGCGACGGCCACCACTTGGTGCTTCAATTTTATCATTTCTTTCACGTGGCCGAGCTTACAAAGATCCTTTACTACACCCGGCGCCTTTGGATGGTATGCCGCGTGGTGTATGATTCTCTGGGTTCTCATTCTCCTCTTCGTGCCGGAAACCAAGGCCTTGACATTGGAAGAGCTTGACCAAGTTTTCAGCCTAAGCACTCGCAAGCACATGAGCTATCAGGTCAAAAATTTCAGTTGGCATTTTAAGACCTGGATTCTTCGCCAGAAACTTGAACCACTACCGCCACTATATGCGCATGCGGAAAAGCTGAATGAGTCTTGAGTAGCCTGGATACAGCAATGCCATTGGCAGCGCGGACCAGGAATCTTACGATATATTTTTGGTCGAAAATATAGAACAGCTCAATAAATTGAATAAACAGTGAGATCATGTTAAAATAGGAAAAAAAAAAAAAAAAAAAAAAAAAAAAAATCCTCCGTGGGGACTCATCCGCTTTTTGGGGATCCTGCTTTCGATGTAGCGAGTAGTGGTTTTGACTGTTATGCGCTGGCAGGAGAACACGCGGCAACCCATTGGCCAATGACGTGGTAAAGAGTAGAGGCTAGCAATTAGTACGCATGTACTACTGCCGACTGGGTAATATCCATGACAGCCTGTAAGCATGAGTGAGCATTGCCCAGAAGGGTTCGCCAACGTGGAGTACGTTTGCTGGGCTTTTTCGGCGCGGCTCGGGATCTGCTGAGCCGAGGAGTCAGATCGGCTGGCTTTGCTAACTGTTCCGTGTGGATGTGATCGATGCGGAAACCAATGGCGGGATTTTAAGTAGATATTTGTGAACCCTACGGATGAGCCTGGCTCGTCAGTCCTGAACCGCGTTACAACGACACGGTTCTCGGCGCTCCCCGCAACTGTTATAAGTGGGCAGCGGAGCCTATATTGATGCTGATGGCCGGTGTCGGGTGACCGGAAAGGGGGAACACGGTTATTTCGTGTTCAATATTGTATGTCTTGAGTTTTTCCAACCGGCAACATAACTCGCAGCAAACGAAAGTCGGAAATGCAGGTGTGGACCATTAGACAGCCCTGTAAGATGTATGGGCAGGGGCATTGATTGCATGATGACCTGTCGCAGCCAAGATGCGCACTGGCGTAATGAAAACTACCAAACGTCGCGCTGCGCTAGCCCTCTTGGCATCAATTTGCTCATGGCTGCCTATGTAGATTATTTCTTGGCTCTTGGCCAGACACGCCACTGAACCAGGCGTCTCGCATATGACAGCTAACCAAAGGGCTAGCCAAGGGTGTGTTAGTGGATGATGGCGGTCAGTCGGGGGCCCGCGGGCGCAAACCGACTAGTGAGACGGGGAATTTAGACTATGGAAAGAAGCTTATTGCCTGGCCCGTAACGGAAAGCCACCGCAGGTGGGAAATAACTGAAAGTCATTGGTATGCAAACCCACCATACCAACCCCGCGAGCTGACCTATGTCGGCCTTGGCATGGGAGGGGGCAACTGGATGAATAAGAAGCAATTCATGGGAGCGAGAACCGAAACGGAAGAGGGCAGGCATCGGTAGGCACAAAAAGTCTAGGAAAAAAAAGTGCCAAGAGTGAAGGGGCTGCGCCCATCAGCCTGGGCAAACCCGCAAAACCAGGCGCCTCCCCTACCCTCCCTACTCATGCGTCTGCACTCAAGCAAACACCACTTTTCCTTCTTCAACTCGCATTTAATACACCAATCTTAGGCTTCAAGAAAAACCCTTCCATCGCTTCATCGGATCACGGCACCAGAATTTCCTTCCTTCGCCCGATGCGGCGTCTACCTGCGATACTGCATTTGTCAGCGTCTCCGCCTCTGCCTCCGCCGCCCAAGCTAGCACAATGGAGGTCTTTGGGTTGAAGAGCCAGTCGCTGAGGTACAAAATGGACGGCTTTGGTGCCGCCCATTACCTGGCTCCTCACGATTATTTTGGCTTCGCTCCTGCAACATCACACCACCTCGTGCAAGCCGCCGCCGCCGCCGCCATGTCCAGCACAGAACCAGCACAGCCAAAGACGACACTCGTTGTCGGAGCATCGCGAGGCATCGGCAAAGAGCTGGTGCAGCAGCTCTCTCAACTACAACAGCATGGCCGTGTGATTGCTTCCGTCCGGAGCGCGGTGGATTTTGGAAGCAGCCCGAACATTCAGTCAATTACCATGGACCAGTCGTCTGCCAAGTCTATCAACGAGGCCGCGCGGAGCATTGCCGCGCTTGACACGCTCATCATCAATGCTGCCATGGGAGACGATGAACAGCTGTTGGACACACCCGATGAACGCATGGCACAATATATGGACGTCAACGTTACAGGCGTTCTGCGTATCGTCAAAGCCTTCCTTCCTGCGCTCAAGGCTCGCAAGACGAGACAGATTGTACTTGTTTCATCAACGTCTGGATCACTTGCCCGTCAAGTCAACGCCAAATCCGGCTTCAAGGGACCCTACGCCGTCTCCAAAGCTGCGCTCAATATGATTGCTGTTCAGCTGCATAATGAGCTGCACGAGTCAGACGGATTCACTGTGGTTCCCATCCATCCTGGCTGGGTAGCTACCGACATGGGCCGCATCTCAGGCGATGGCGGCATGCCAGCTTCCAAGAGTGCGTCCGGGATTCTCAGCGTGATTGAGAAGTTGAAACCCCAGAACTCGGCCACATTTTATAATTATGACGGAACGACTTTGCCCTGGTAATGAAGATCTGGCAGGTCGAGCGCATTATGTACATAGAGAAATTAACGCAGCATTTGAAATAACGAATAATACGCATCAAATACTTTTGAATACATTTACCACAAACTGTGCCTTGATGACAATGATGTGGATCAATTGTGCAGTTCGGACAGAGTCAAGGTTAAAGTGACAGATTGGAGCCATTATCGGACGAAGATGAACCTGGAACAACTGGGACTTGCGACTGAAGCCAGTCTCAGCCCCCGCCCTCTGCCTGGACGAAGCCCACACTGTATTCGCTGAGATGGGTTCGTAATAGCGTTCTTTCTAGCGCTGTCTAGCGCAGGTCACCTTTTGTCGGCGCCGCCACCTGGTGGACCTCGAACGAAGATCGTTTCAACTGCCTCAGCTGTGAATTGCCATGGCAGCTGACCGGAGCAAAACTCCTGTTTGGCTATTTGAACTGTCTAGCTAGCTGCGTTGCATTATATCTCCGAGTAAGATACCAACTAGCCCTTCCTGGCTCGTCATCCCAGGCGACGAGCCAGGAACGACAGCTATATCCCTGCAATCGCGCTCTGTATTCTCCTCGGACCAGCGGCATCCAGCGCGTTACATGGAGTTGGCCGCTACCCCTCAGGCTTATCATGAACTCTGGTGCAATATCCACGCAATCTCAAAATCCCAGTACTTCTGTTTTGCGTACCTCATTACAAGAGCCGAAATCAAAACGGAAAATTCCTCTGGAAACCACGCGCCACACATGTGCAGACAGTCAACGGTGCAAGCCGTGGAAGCTAAATCCACTAATAAAACTGGAAATACCATGTTGATAGGCCCCAGGCAGAGCGGCCGGCCACTCCGTCTGCAGAATTACCTGCATAGCTCCATCAAATAAGCCCTCGACATGCTGCTCAATCCGCTGCAACCCTCTCCCCAGGTGCTTGGTAGCCCTCACTCCTGCCAACACCTAGAGGTATCAAGATTTTCAAGCTGCCGCGATGCGCTATTTTCACGGAAATGTCAGAAATCGTCGCTCGCTGCTAGGAACGAGCCAGCCAAGGCGATTTGCCAGTGACGCCCCCGTAAATGTGACGTAGACGGGCGGATTCCCCATGCCGCTAAACTTTGCTGGCCCCCGACTGCTTCCTATCACCGTCCAGCTCCCGCTGCGCTACGCTGCACTAACAGCAGCCACAGTGTGCCGTCCAGCCCGTCTAACCAGGATCGTGCCACTGAGAGCCCCAAAGAACGAGGCTACGGGTGCACACCATTAACTCGATCCCAGAAAGGCCAGTGGTCAGAAACATGGAATTGCAGGGTGACAGCTGAGAGGCGCGGACGTGCATATCCCGCCAGCGCGCCCTCCTCTCCTCTCTGTTCTTTTCATCTCTTCATGTTCCCCTCGTTCGGCCAAGTTTGCCGTCAGGGATGAAGTCCGCGATCCAAGTTCAACTAATTTGATCCCGTCATGGATTCTAAACCACAGCTCGACGAGAAGAAGGTGGCAGAAGAGGAGACCCCCAAGGTCCAGCATGTGTCCCCCTCAGCCTCCGACGCCGGGGTTGGCGAGAAGAGGCCGCTTGGCGCCAAGGTCTCGGGCGAACTTGCAGGAGCTGAACAGCCGGGTCTGGTGATGCCTGCGCTGACCGATACGAACATTGCGACAACGACGAAGTGGGAGATCTGGTCTTGGTACACCTACTACATCGGCGCCAACGGCTTGGCCCTCTTCAACTTTGGCCCGACGGCCTTTCAAAACCTGCTCAGCCAAGCTGCGGGTGGTGACACTGGCCTCTTGCGCTTCGCTGGAGCGGAGCGCGATGTGAACAGCATTGTTCTGCTCGCCAACGGAATATCCTTTGCGATCCAGGCAGTTTTGTTTTTGATTATTGGAGCTTGGGCAGACTTTGGCAGTGGACGGCGCTGGGTCCTGGTCATCTGGTCCATCATCGCCTATGCAATTGGATTTGCCTGGCTTGGTATTCATGAACCGAGCAAATGGCAAATTGCGGCGGGCCTCTACATTGTCGGTCTAATCGCATACCAGCTCACCCTCACATATTGGACGGCGGCGTTTCCCTCATTGGCGCGCAATACACCATGGATCAAGGAATCGCGAATCGCATACGCAAACGCCGAAATTACACTCAAGGAAATGGACCGTCGCGATGAAATGGAGCGCAGCCGCCTGAGCAACGTGGGATTTTACGTCCAGTCAGTTGGAGAAATCTTCATTCTGGCCATTATCGTCGGTATCATGTACGCTGTGCATGTCCGCCGCAGCACAGAGGACAACAACTGGGGCCTCTCGGTGCTGATTGCATTTGCAACTGGCGTATGGCTGTTGCTGTCACTCCCGTGGTTCCTCACGGAAAAGACTCGACCGGGGATGAAAGTCCCGCCTGGTCTGAATATCGTTACTGTCGGTTTCTGGCAGCTGTACAAGGCAGCCGGTCAAATTTGGCAGTTGAAGCAGAGTTTAATCTTTCTCGCTGGCTATTTCTTGCTCGGAGACTCCCTCAACACTACCGTTACAGTGATTGCCACGCTTCAAAATCAAGTAATCGCATATGATACACTCAAGCTGACTTATCTACTCATCGTCGGTATCGCCGCGCAGGCCGTTGGCATTGGCCTGTTCTGGTTGATTCAGAAACATCTAAATCTCAGCGCCAAAACCATGTTCAATGCTGTCATGGTGTCTATTTTATTGCTGGACGGATGGGGCATGATCGGAAACTGGACAAGCAAATTTGGTTTCAAGAATGAATGGGAAATTTGGCTATATCAAGCCTTTTACGGGTTGGTGGTTTGCCCTTGGTACAGCTACTCTCAGATCATGATCTCTTCCGTCACCCCGCGAGGCCACGAGTTTCTCTTCTTTTCTGTTTTCAACATCATCGGCAAAGCCTCTAGCTTTATCGGACCACTTATCAGCAGCCGGATTATCGATGCCACGCCGGGCGGAACTAACAATAGCGCGCCATTTTACTTTCTCTTCGCGCTGAGTCTGCTCAGCGCCGTGGGGCTGTGGGTGTTCCTTGATCTCGAAAAGAGCGCGCGCGAGCAAGAAGTCTTTTTGGCCAAGGAAAAGGCAACGATAGAGGGCGAAAATGTCGGCGTTGTGACGGCTTGAAGCAGAGAAAGGCGCGAAATAGGGCTTATGCTTTGTCTGCAGTCTTATCACGCATTTGACTGCGGAAGTCGTTAGAATTCGATTACAACTGTCTCATGCTTACCATTTCCGTGACATTTGCAAGCCGCCAAGAACTAACAAACGAGCTAGATACTATTTTGCGACTTTGACACCTTTTGAACCTCCAGTGAAGCCACTCTTCTGATTTCAATGCCGGCTATTTGCACGGGATTCATCGTAGGCAAATCATCACATCGATGAGACCGTGCATTTAATAGAAAAAGATCGTAGTAAGATATATGTGTTCGAACACTGCCTAATACACAGAGCGCTAGACCTTCGTTCGACAGAAACACGACGACTTAATGGGTATGTCGGCTAGCTGCACCGCCGCGTTTAGCTGTTCACTTATAGCATCTGCCTCATCCCTTTGTCCCAACTTGACTAGACATTCATGATATCCATGCAAGGACCAAACGTTATGCCGGTGCTGATGCGCGCGGGGCAAAGAGTCATCTAAGCCAAGGTCAGCTTTGTAGACCGCCAACGCATCCTTCACATGCCCCTGCTCCAGCAGCAGCGCGCCGTACGCATGCCTGGCAGGTTGCATCCAACCCCAGGGTTCGTCGAAAGGCAAGCTGTCATACAACGTGATGGCTTCACGAAGATGGGTAAACGCGATCTCATAGTTTTCGGCGCGGTATTCGACTTCACCGCTCAACAGCGCAGCGCCAACTTTCAGAATCTCGGTGCATTGGTTGTTAAAGAGAGTTCGCGATTCTTTGACGTTGGCTCGGGACTTTTCGAAGAGGGCTTGCTGCTCCCGTGCCTTTCCCACATCCCCAGTAGCTGCGTAGGCCACGCCCTTTGCGTAGTAGGTCAGCGCCGTGCATACGCAGTACAAGTCTCGATCCTTTGGTATCTCCAAGGCCAGAACATCCTCCCATCGCCCGAAACGGATGAGAGCATGTACGCGCATGGCCAGAAATGCCTCAAGCCAGTCTGCCATAGGTGGGGACTCAATTCGCAGAAGGTCCTCCGTTATGCTGGCCTCGAGTCTGCTCACTGTCTCGAGTGCTTGTGCTGATTGGCCAGAGAACATGGCGCCATAGAGGAGGAAATGGTAATCGTGGCTGCGATAGAGTGTGTAAAACATGAGAGCGCCTTCGCGTTCCAGGTATTTCTCATCTGCAACAACAGCAGCGGAGTTGGAGCGACCAGCAGTGGCATAGTCGCCGACAAGAATATCAATGTGGCTTGGCATATGATTCAGGTGACCAGAATCTGGAACCAAGCCACGCAAGTCATTTGCGGCAGGCAGGGCAGCTTCTGGTGTAGTCGACATTTCCATAAGATGAATATACATATGTAGGGCACCTGGGTGCTGGCGACCGCCTGGGAGAGCTAGAGCATGGTCCAGAACTCTCTTCGTTTCGAGGGTCCTGGCACCTTCCGCGGGGCTACCTGTTCTGATATCCCAGAGCGCCCATGGAGTCAAATTCATTAAAGCATCGGCGTATAATGTTGCAATATCCAGGTCATCGGGGAACCTGGCAGCGACAGCGCCCATGGCGTCGGCGTATTCGGTATTCCAGATGGTCGTCTTTTCCTCATCTTCATTTGCTGCGGGTGTTTCTCTTTGAGGGTAACGATATTGGAGAGCGTTAATGAGTTCTTTCTCTACGGCCGATATCGCGGTGTCTTTGGATAAAGCGCTCGCCTTGGCCATGGCGTCGTGGGTGCGCTGTGTGGCCGATTTGCGCTCATCCTCTTCAAACAGTCCCCATGGTTTGTTGTAATTTGGGCCGAGTGCATACGCAAACCCCCAATAGGCCATGGCGCAGTCAGGGTCGGCCTTGATGGCATTCTCAAAACACTTGGCTGCTTCTTCATGGTTGAAGCCATACGACCAAATTAAGCCGCGGTTGAACCATGTTTGTGCATCCTGACTGGTCGTGGTAATGGGACGAGAATGAGTACCGAGATTGTAATACTCCATTTTGGATAGGCTCTTCGACATATATAGGGTTGCGCAATACCGGATGAGATGTTTTGAGCAGATAATCAGCCTAACTGGGCTAGATGGAGCAGATGTAACCGCGGAGCTTGCGCATGTCGCCATTTGGAGGGGCAGGGACAAGACGTGGGGCAGCGTGGCGACGCCCTCTATCAACACGTACATGAGAAAGCGAAATGAATAGGGAAAATAGATGGCGTATTTTATCATACTATTTACCAAAATCATTGCACAGAGGCTATCATTGCTGATTTCGGAGTATAGTTGACGTATACATGCCGTTTTATATCTTATACTAGCTGCTCTGTAACTTTGCTGTCTTATTTGCCGGGCTCTCGGTTGCAGAATTGGCAACCGAAAAGGGCAAGTCGTAAAACAGCAGCTAGTTATATCTCATGCAAAACACCGATATTTTACTTGATCTTCGCTGTGCAACAAGCTCTCGACCAGAGCTTGTCACCAAGTCGTCAATGACTCACTGTGTTGTTTCCCCTCTTCACCTTTGCAGCCCGTAGTTGAAGCCGCGAAGTTGGAAAATGAAACTGCCTTTACCAACACCAAAGTTTACCCTTCCATATTGCAAAAAAATGTCCAGAAAATTCGAAGAAAATGCTGCAGTCGCAGCTGTAAAGAATGCCTACCAAACCAAGCGTTTGAAGTTCATTCGACTCGACAAGAATGATGAGGACGCAAAAGCCTTCTTCATTCGTTTGCTCAACGACCCCGAAATATATGCGTTAGCCATGACAATGCTGCTGCGACCGCAGTCACCAACTACCGTGGAAGCGAAAATGGCGGAATATGCCAATTCCTTGCTCCCGCTTATGATTTGTTTGCCGGCGGACAATGAAGGTGGAAAACCGACCATTATTGGCGAGCTCATCATTGGCGAGGACATCACACCCACCTCATTGGCCCAGAATCGTAACATCGAAATGGGATTTTCGCTGCTTCCCGAGCACCAAAACAAGGGATATGGGCGAGAGGCCATTGATTGGGCACTGGACTGGTGCTTTCAGCACGCCGGTATGCATACTGTTAGCATAGCTACCGTGTCGTACAATGACAGAGCGATGCACTTGTACGAGAGCATGGGATTTGTTAACGAGGGCCGAAAGAGGGAAGTGATCTGGTTCAACCGCAAGTGGTATGACAGTGTTCTGTATTCTATGACGGAAAATGAATGGGAGGCTCTCCGTACTAAACAAGGCGAGCTGAAGAAATAAATAATTGTCCCCAAATATACATTTTGATCTTTGTCACAGCAGTCTTTTACATGGACACTGCCCGGGATTTTCAGCCTCATTACACTGCCCTGGCTGCCTAACCCAAGTTCCCACTCTGCATCATCGCCGAAAAAGGCAAGCCGCCGACATGATCGCCATGTACTAATTGAAAAGGGAATGATTATTTCTCACGAATTCTAGAATGCACGTATTTGTTCGAGGTGTTTCGCTTGAATTAGCAGCTCCCTTTGCGACATTGCTGTACTTGGATAACAACTATTTAGTGAGCCCGATCCCCAGCAATTTTAGTGCATGATCAATACAACTTGCCTTCCAATCCCTCTCCAGCTACATTAATTAACCCCTCTTTCTCTTGAATTACAAGAAACATGTCTGCTTATTCGAAGATCCCGGCGGCCGCCACTCTGACTGTCAACCCTTTCAGTGCACATGCGCCCGAAGACAAGGTACAGCACTTCAAGCAGCTTCTTGAGCTCTCGCCTATTGGACCCGCCGTGTATGAAAACACGCAAAACGGACGCACATATGGAATAACGCGCGACTGGCTGGAGAAGGCGAAGAAAGAATGGCTCCAGCATTTTGACTGGCGCAAATACGAGGACCGTATCAACTCCTTCCCCAACTTCAAAGCAGCGGTGACGGATGCCGCCGGCAATAGCCTGGACATGCATTTCATCGGACTATTCTCCGATAGAGCTGATGCGATCCCGATTGCCTTCTTGCATGGATGGCCAAGCTCCTTTGCATCATTTATGGATATTTTGGACCTCCTGAAGAGCAAATACTCGCCGGGGGAGCTGCCGTATCATGTCATTGTTCCTTCACTGCCGGGATATGCGTACTCGTCTGGTGCACCGATGGACAGGGAGTACGGACTGGACAAAGCAGCCAGCGCTATTGACAATTTGATGATCGGCCTTGGCTTCAAGTCTGGCTATCTCGTCCAAGGCGGCGATCTGGGTAGCTTCTTGGGCCGGATTCTCGCCATGACATCGGAGTCCTGCAAGGGCATGCATGTCAACATGATGACCATCCCTGGCGGCGAGGAACCAGCTGACGACTTGGAAAAGGCTGCTCTAGACAAGGCCAAAGAAACTGTCGACACGGGAATGGCCTTTGCCCTTGAGCAGGGAACTCGACCCGCAACCATTGGACTTGCTCTGAGTTCTAGCCCGCTGGCACTACTCAGCTGGTAAGCTACCCCAAGCACTCCTTTGAAGTGTATTACTGCTAACGCTGACACAGGATCGGAGAGAAAATGCTCGCATGGACGGACGAGGATCCCCAGCTGCAAAAGATTCTGGAAACGGTCACCTTGTATTGGATGACGGACACCATCTCACGATCCTTTTGGCACAATCGCGCGATGGCCGGGGCAGGTGATGGTCCGCAGATGGCCCGTATATCTGTTGTAAGTGCTCAGGGACTGTCTTTGACTCTTGCCGTTTACGAAATATGATACTAACAATGGGAATAGCTCACGTCTATGTCGATGATTAAGCTTCCATTCGTGGAAAAGCCGACCGGTTATTCTCTCTTTGCTGGTGAGATTGTCCCTGTTCCGCGCAGCTGGGCGGCTAAAACTTGTAACCTCGTCTTCTTCAAGGATCATGAAAGAGGCGGTCACTTTGCGGTAAGTTCAGAATGGGTTTCTTTCTATCACCCGAGGTATTGTGCCCCGAAAAAATGTCCAAGCTGCTAACAACCTATAGGCTTTGGAACAACCTTCTGCACTTCTCGAAGATGTAGAGACTTTCGCAAGAATGGTTTGGAAATCAGCGATTGAGATGTAGGCTTTTGTTGACAAGAGAGCCTGGCAGACACTTTTTGGACACGATATGGGCCATTTGATTGGCAATGACATCGATGCTGGCAAGGGGTGGAGAAAGTAATGGTATGATACCACAGGTACCACATTGAAGCACAGGGACTTTAACGCTCTAGAAAATAAGTCTCACATATATAATAGGATGGAATAACACGAGGCTATCAACTTGTGATCATTATTGGTTGCAGAAGCCGCCTGTGGATAACATGGGCTTTATCCGTGAAACAGAAATACGCTAAACAGCCCACCTAGGATTCTCGTCCACTAGAAGTTTCCTGCACCGAAGCCCCGCTACTGCCCCGCCATGCCGCAACGGCGCCGAATTGTCCCAAGCCGAGCTCATATATATGTCAATCATAAATACCTCTTTGCAAAAGGTTTCCACCCGAGGGCTCCTTGATCATCTACTTTCATTGCTCCACAATCACACTCCCATTTTGAACTACTCTCTGTCACCCACCGCAGCCATGTCCGCCAACCAGCTGCCCCTCTCTCAAGGCACGCTCGGCCACCTGCTG
>JANAKD010000033.1:0-61108 GCA_027627215.1 Lecanicillium saksenae | reverse complement strand
AAGAGAATTTTATAATAATAAATATTTAAGTTTAAGTAGTTTAGTTATTATATAATAATACTATTAATATATATTTTAATTAAGCTTATTAAGTATTATATTATACTACTATTAGATATAAAAAGGTAGGTTATTACTAAGATAGTACCTCTTATAAGCTCTTACTAAGTATTATAATAAAAGCCGTCTAGGAACTGTTAGTAGCCCCTCGCGCCGGTTATAGGTATAGACGATTTGTTAATCGCCATTGCCTCCGGCTACGTAAGAGCGCCAATAGTACGCTAGGTGCTTTTATCTACTGGTCGTACATCTACGTGGCCGAAAATTTTATCTATAAAGGTGGGTACCAGTGTAGTTGTGAGAGGAAGGTTAATAATAATAGAAAGGACGCCGTCCAGACTAGTTTGGGTGTAGGGTAGGAAGGTAGCGACAAGCCAGTTCCTGGCTAATTCAGTGGAGTGGAGATGGGAATATGCTGCCAATCCACGTACAGCGACATGAGAAGCCCCTTCCGGCGCAGTATGGGGTAGTTCCAATAATGGCTCATGATGTGTTAACAACAAAGGCAGTTTATGGTAGCCTTCAGCCCCCGTATTACAGTTCAAGGATGCGGAAAAGAAGAGCAGCAGTAAGAACCCCATGTCCCGGTGGATAAGTGATATTAGAATCAGCAGCAGAAGAGGCGACGGCAGTCTTTGGCGCGCGAAGAGCAAGGTGTGTAAAGATGCTCCTCATGGGTAATGATATATAGGTTGTAAGTGGTATAGAACTGGCATTTTATCCCGCTATTCTAGGCAAACTTAATATAGTTGTTTTAGCTTGCTAAAATACTGTATATAACTTAACAGTGTTTCTAAATAATAAAAAGGTAAGATAAGGTCCGATCGTCACACGTGCTCTCTCGCTCAGGAGCCTCCCTCTCGCCGTCACTCTCCCACGCCCCAAACTGGCCAAATGCTTGGAGATGGTCTACTAAAAAAATGAGACATATTGATAAGCCATGGTTAACATATTTTACTTAACTCTTTAGGCGATTTTTATTACTTTAACGGCTCAATTTCTATAAGACCCTTATCTAAGTTAGGCTCCTGTAAAACCTTATAAATAAAGGCTACACTTTTCAACGAGATTGTTATAAACGAAAAGTGACACAAGGCAGCCTAGGCGGCCCGAAGTAGAGAGAGGCCCGGAAGGGCTTAGCAAGAGACGCCTATAGAGCGCCATAAATTAATCGTCGCCTTCAAGACGACGATTCTTAGGGGGCGTGGCACGTGGACCTGCTGGCCAAATCCCCGACGGAGTATATAGCCTCTCACGCATTTATAGAGAGTTAAAGTACTTGGACATCTCGGGGTACTTGGGCGTACCGAGACCGGTGACAGGGTTCCAGCCAGGGACAGCCGTGAAGCCCTTACCGTTGCACTGACCGTTTGCAGACTGATCACCGCTAGTAATTTGGTTGAACATGCTGGGGTTCTTGTACAACGCAGGGTTAGCAAAGCCAATGACTTTTTTGCCAGCAGCCAGGCGCTCCTCATTGAGACGGTTGAGAATAGAAGCAAAGACAGGCGCAGACATGGACGTGCCACCATTGAGACCAGCTTGGCCTCCAACAACGTAGGCGCCGTTGTCGCCGACAGCAGCAACGTCAGGGAAACCACGACCAGCGCGGTTGTAGATGCCACCGGTGGTAGGGATCGTGCCATCACTAGTGTTGTAGGTCTTGTAGCCAGGATCGTGGTTGGCGAAGAAGCTGGCAACCGCATCCTTTTGGTAATCGGCCGTAGTCCAGATGTTGGAGAAGCCGCCACCGGAAGCAAAGCTCGCGGTAGCAACTTCAGGGTCACCGATCTTGCTGCCCTTCGGGAGATACGTAGCGCCGACAGAGGTGACATAGGGGCAATCACCAGGGGTAGCAGGGTTGAAGATGTCGCTGTTAGTACCAACACAATTACCGCCGTGGCCACCGGCAACACCGCCGTCGCCAGAAGCGAAGACAATTGAAGTTCCCTGGAGACCGAGCTTCATGAACTCGTTGCACTGACGCTTAAGGTAGGCGGCCGGCCAATCATTTTCGGTAAGGCCATAGGAGACAGAAATGACATTGGTGGGCTTGAAGTCGCCGCAGGATTCATTGTTTGTGGTTCCATCAACCTTGGGATCGTCGCCACCACCTGAAGTGCAGTAGGAGCCGTCAATAGCGTCAAGGAACTGGTTGATGAAGCCAAGATGGGAGTTACCATCAAAATTGCTGTTGGCCTGGAACAGGACGGTACCCTGTGGATAAATGACAGGCCAGGCGACATCAAAATCGAGGGCAGCTTCACCTTCTTGCTGACTGCCATCAGGGTTTTGGCCGTTGTAGTCGATAAAGTTCTGCTTGGGGCCGGTGCCTTGCGGAATGTTGGAGGCGTAAGTGCTGAAGAATTGGTCCAGGTCGCTTTGCGGTACGTACTCGCCCTGGGATTCAAAGAAACCCATCTCGTTACCTGCAATCTTGGAGGTGGCCTCAGGGATGTTGTATAGAGCCCGGATGCACTCAGGAGTGATGGTGGTGTCACATCCGCTGGCGTCCTTGGTGTTCTTGGGAATAGGGCGCGGGTGCTTGTGGGCGAGCATGCTAGGGTTGTGCTCTGAGGTAGAACGCTTGATTTGCGACATAGCGACAGCGGGTTGAATAAAGTCGACGTGGTTGGCGACATTGGCTGGGAGATGGTACTTGTCAGTACCAAAATGCTCTCCAGAGCGAGTCTCGTAGACGTGGTATTGTGTCTTGAGGAGACTCTCAAGGCCGCTAACGGTGGTCTTGAAGTCGAGCCAACCCTGAGACTTTGGGCTGGTGATACTCTCAGCTGGGATACCAGCGTTGACCAGCCATCTCTTTACAGCCTCGGCAGAATCATCTGAAGGAGCAAACAAATCTTTCACTTGTTCCGGAGTATAGTGATTACCATAGTTGGAGGAGCTGGGATCAGAAACGTCCATGAGCAGATCCATGCCCTTGTTTATGTTGCTCTGCTTGAGGGCAATGCGTACAGGAACCATCTCATTACTGGCGAGCGAGGCGCGCTTGGTGTATGTAGCAGCACGCTTCTCGTGGAGGACATGCTCAGTAGGCATTCCAAGAGAAGCAGCAACAAAGGCGCTGAGGAATACTGCCACGACCTTCATTGTGGGAGACGAGATGATGAGTAGGAATAGAAATGTAAATGAGATATAAGGATGCTGGATAGAGGAGAATGATGAAGCACGAGGGTTGGCATAGACCACCTTTTATACCTAACAACGTCCAACTAAAGACCTACAGATAGTATCCCATTTCCGTACCACTCTCGGCAACTCTCGGCAACTGATCCCAAGTTATCGATCTTCGCAGGGATTTTGCGCCTGTAGACAAATGCGGCCACTTTGCAGCGCAAAGATCTCGTACTGTGAAACGTCTAAGCGAGGCACCCGTCGGGCCGCCTGCGCACCATTTTGCGCTGAACCAGGCCTAATGAAGAAGGTTGTATTAAAGCTCAAATACAATGGACCTGCTATACGGTGCCGAATTCCGTGTCGGAGGCTGGTGGCTTGGGCGACATCTGATTTGCAACGCAAGTTGAATGATCTCGCTTGACTTAAAGTCACTGGCAACGTTTGTAATCTATAGTAAACTATTTTATTCTTTATCCCTCTATGAAACACATCTTTACTACAGCCGGTGAACCACCTATACTCGTAGACTTCGCTGTTGGCACTCTCTTCGCTGGATTGCAGCACATGGCGTAATAGTGCATAATAGCAGGCTGGTCTCTAACGTTTGGAGCTTCCATCTTGAGAAAGAGATGTTGGGGCAGATTCCCACCTGCCCAGTACCGCACTTATAACACAAAACGCGCGTATCGATGATCCAGGAGGAGCCGGCCCGATGGGTAATTTCAAGCTTTGTTATTAGCCAGGTTAGGAAGGTCGGCTGTCGACCTACAGGTGCGGCGGGGTGCGGCGGTCTGTACGAGGGAGTCTGACATAGTATCGGGAGCATAAGTCACAACCATAGTGGATACAACTGCGTGCGAAGAACTACGTATATTGTTTGGGTCCAGCATCACGAAGGGACCCGGAGGGGTTGCTAGATAAAGTAGGTGCAAAGCGACGGCAAAATTACAATTGCAACCCTGCCCATACTTGATCCTTGACCCCCTCCTAGGATGTGATAATGGCTTAGATAGGAGCGTGCTGTGTATTATGGGGCGTGAGGGGAAGAACATCTGCTTCGATAGAGCGCAGTGGGCGCCGAAAAGGGCTGAGAACCACCTGGTTGAGATGGCGATCGCAGCCAAGCATACAAATGCTGGAGAGAACAACATTTCAATTCTATCAGACACTGTGGTTGAAACGGGAAAACTGTTGTTAAGAAGTAGAAAATTGCCTGCTGCTGGTACAACTGGCTGGTCCTTATACCTTGTTTCTACACCCTCCTAGCGCGACACTGATCCTAGACGAAGCATCCCTACTTGAGCCTTCATCGAAGAGGCAAAAGCAACTAAAACCCCAAAGCGTCCGCTATCCGCTTAGCAGCCGATAGATGTTTAAAGTGTAGCAATATTACACACTCGGGTGGCCGGGGGTGTTGCAAAGGAAACAAGACATTGTCGCCTTTGGCCGCCTTCCGCCTTGCACAGCGCGCGACGCAGAAACATTCAACGTACCTTTGGGTTATCCCATCGAGCCCTGTCGCGTGAGAGCAGGCCAGGTCATGTCAAATCGCGGCCGGCGCACAGAGCATGGCAGGCACCCGCCTTGGTAGCGGTGTGTCCATCAAGGGTCTGCGAAGTTCGCCAGTCGTGCAAGCCTTGGGAAACGATGTGTTAGGCGTGGTTAATTAGTACATGTTTGTCAGCCTTTTGTGGGAGGCATCCCCTAAGGGTATACCTATGTAGGAGTCGGGCACACCACAGAACAGCTGTTTCCTCAATCAACACAATCGTCCAATCACTAAGAACTGCTCTGCGTGACAGATGACACGTCGGGTCAGCCTCGTATTGTGCTGTGGAGCGTGCGGCACTTGTTGCTCTTGTTGTTGTTGTATTTTTCGTCCGGAGGCCATCGGCCGTTCAGGTCCCCACCAGTCACGCTGGCGCCTCGTGCAGGGGGGCCCAATCGCCGTTGAAGCCGGCAGACGGTTTTTTTGTCAAATCGCTTCAGGGATCATTAAATCTGGTTCAT
This sequence comes from Lecanicillium saksenae, assembly GCA_027627215.1. Lineage (NCBI taxonomy): Eukaryota > Fungi > Ascomycota > Sordariomycetes > Hypocreales > Cordycipitaceae > Corniculantispora > Corniculantispora saksenae. The sequence continues at coordinate 55,900 of JANAKD010000033.1, read as the reverse complement.
GCCGGTCTTTGAGGCTGTGAGAGTAGTTAGGTTGCGGGGATATATTATTATAAAAAATATTATTTATTCATTTTTATTTTTATTTTTAAAAAAAATCTTTATTCATTTTCTTACCTTATTTTATTTTTCTCCGCCATTCACTGGTGATGCTGGACTTGAGCCACCAGCTGGTATTCCTTCTTTTTTGGCTCAACCGAAATCATGCCTAAGGTGCCTTTTGTGCTCTCGTCGTCGACTTTTTGTCTCCTGGCTCGTCCTTTTTGCTGATTTTTGCTGAGCAGGGGACTGTCGCTAGTACGTGCGGCTTCTTCTAGTCTTCGTCTGTACTGATGTCCATTTTTCTCTTACACTTGTATCTGAGCTTAGAGGCCGTCATAGCTATGTAAGCACTTTCCTTCTTGAATCGCGGTGTCCTTTTTGTGTAGCCATTTTTTGGCAACCTACGGGGTAGCTAGTGGCTTCCTCCCCCAGCGGTGATGTGTGATAGCCGTTGGCCTTTGGTGTAACTAGTGCTTCTCTGTTCCTCTTTTGCCGCCTTGTGTTACCACCTTTCCCTTGATCTAAACGTCTATGAGTAGCTTTCTGGCTGTACTAGTTCCTGCTCATCGTTTTAGTGTGCGGCGGTTTGTGCTATCCTGTCTATACTTCTTGACGGCCGGTTGGCAGCTGGTCGCTTTTTTGCCGTCGGGTAGCTGGCGGCTAGTACAAGTGTATAAGTGTAAAGGTGCTTTTATGCTTTTATAATTTTCTGGCTTAGTGGTGTTAAACTAATGGCTAATGAACACTTTTAGCCACTTTTATGGCTAGTTGTCTTAGTGGCTTGTGGCTCCCTTATCTAGCCGCCGGTTTGTCCTTATGTCCCCTTTCTCTAATACCTGATTATAGTAGGTAGTTCTGGCCTTCTTACTTCTAAATTTCAACTAATCACTATCTTGATTTTACTTTGACTCTTCTCCTACTTTTCTACTACCGCATTTTAACGCTCGGCTCCTCACCATTTTCCTCCTAGTACCGGTGAGAACGTCTTCGATTAGTAGTGGCCGTCGACTCTAGGTATTGCCTGGTCCTATTGCTGCTTTCTTTTCTTCTATTTTACATTTCATTCTATTATATATAAATTTCTTGTCTACGTGATAAACTACGTAGCCACTTAGTGTTGTGGATGGTCGGGCAGAGCAATATGAGATCTTAGCCCGGTCTACTAGTCAACAGACATACATAGCTACGCGATGCCAGGCCAAGCTGGGCAAAAGACGAAATATATGAGTGACTAAAGTAGCTTGATAGCAGAATAAAAATAAATTCGGAAATGGTATGGTTCTCAAGTGTATGACCTGACTTATAATTTTTAGTCTAAACGCTACCCACTAGGGCGGTGTCTTATACCGCTGAGGCTTGTTGTCTAAATACACAGCGTAGTCACTCTTGTCTCGCCTCGCCGTACTTGCTGTGATAGAGTCCATCACCCGTCTAAGTTGAAAATGACTAGGCTTGCGCGGGGAATCCATGTTTCCTAGCTCACGCCTACATAGTAGTGCGCTTATAGGCTGGCTGGAATAAGTGTGTAGGTGTGTCCAACGGCTGGTGGCTGGACTGATCTGCTCTCGCTCTGTTGGCAAAGTGTGTCTCTCTGTCGGCATAGGACCAGAATGTCTGTGTTCGCTATTGCATGACTATCTAGGGGGGTGCTCGCACAACGCGGAGTGGGCCGACGCGTTTTCAGGCATGTCGTAAAGCTCAATGAGTCAGCCTGGAACGCTGAGGCTAGCGGGCACAGGCTCAGGACACATCGCTGTAAACAGACGACTCCCAGCGTCGATTCTCCCTGCTATATCAACGAGCAACAAAGAAAGCATCACCGGCCTGGCCTTATAAACCTGGTATGGTGGCTGCTAGATTGCGGTCGACCACTTAGAACGCGTCCCAAAAAATATATGGGCAAGGTTATATGGAGGCTAATCCTGCATGCGCATGATGGACATGTATTCGTACCTGTGGTATCTGAAGAGAAATAGAGCACTTGGCCACAGCGAAATAGACTTCGTTGTTTATTACCTTGCTAAAGCCCGCTCATCGCTTCTGAAATTCCCAGCATTACCCTCTCCGGGTAGCGACCATGCGGCCATGATCTAGCGACCATGATCTAAACTTTGTTTGACCTATTTCGCAGATAATAGGCACAGTGCCATGCCGATTAGCTGGACTTTCTGCACAAATACTCAGCTGGGTAGAGTAAAGCGGGCAATAACAGCCGATACGCGCTTTAGAAGTAATATTCATCTATTTAGTGTATGTGCCTTATTATTTAGCGGATTTTTCCTATCTAGTTTCATAAGTAGCTGCCCGTAAATTGACTTGTGTATACAGGAGGCCTAGGCTAGATAAATGAACCATGGTGTGGACTCAAGTAGTGTGAGCTTATTAACCCAACTAGCGCAAGCGACAACGCACCACACATTCTTGCCGTAGTAATTCAGAGCCATTTCCGGCAATCGAGATATTGAATAAGTATTTAGAGGTACCTTTTTCTTTAACTTAGCTCCCACAATAAGTAATTACTATAAAAGTGAGAAAATCATTATGTCTATTGCGTGGCACTATGTACCGCGACCCAGCGATGAGCGGTGGATGTCTCACGGAAGAACAGCGCTATAAACTGCGGGAGCCACCCCACAGTGTTCCAGTGCCTACACTTCTAGGTTTTCTCAAGCAAAGTCCCTCCACTATAACCCAGAATTGCTCTGCGTTAGGACGAGTCATCTCCAAATTGGGTTGTATGTGGCTAGGTAATCGCCGCAGTAGTTACGTGTGGTGGGGATAGTAAGCATGTCAATCTATGCCTTAGGCGCCACGGACGAACACGACTATAAATTCGCTCTCGAGCATAGAGCGTAAGTCCACAACTTTGTTACTGCTGGTATCTTCTAAAGTCATAACGAGTCCATGCAAATATACAGTTGCATACCTACGCCCGCACTCATTTGATATTGGTCATGTCAGCGTTGTCCATTCCAGCGTTACGGCGTCTCGTGATATTTCCAAAGACACACCGTCGAGCGATCAACATCAATCGCAACTACCAGCCTGTCTCTCACTCGTGTCAATTCTCGGTAGCCACGTCTTCACCTACTAGTCGCGCCGGAGGGCTGCTAGGGAAGTCCATAGACTTGCCAGACGGGAGGCAACTTGGCTATCACGAGTTTGGCGACCCCAATGGCAAGACAATCATTTATATCCACGGCTCTCCGGACTCCGGCGTGACTCTCTCTGGGTTTGAAGACAGTCTAGCGAGGCGTCTCGGTATTCGCTGGGTCGCACCAGACCGTCCTGGCATCGGGCAGTCCACATTTCAACCCGGACGTAGAGTCGTCGACTACCCCGACGATCTCAGCTGCCTGATCCAGCACCTAGGCCTACGGCGGTATCGCCTATTGGGAACTAGTGGAGGGACGGGCTATACCCTGGCCTGCGCCCGAATATTTCCTAGAGAGGAGTTGCTGGCCGTAGGTATCTGCGCAGGCATTGGTCCCCACGAAGCTGGACTGGCGGGACAAAGCGAGGAGGTGCAAGCAGTCATGGGATACTGGATAGACCACTCGTCAACCATGGTATCGCTCATGGAAAGCATATTTCTTGCTGCGGCTCGAAATGACGATCCCGCAGCCATGGAGGCAACGTGGCGGCAACAGCTCGAGAAGAGCTTCAACGCTGATGACCGTGAGGTTCTCACGAAACCGGACGCTATTCAATCGGCTGTGAAGGTATTCAGGCAGGTCCATTCGCAAGGTGGAGCAGGCCATGGGCATGAGATGAAATTGGTTCTAGAACCTTGGGGTTTTGATCTGGAAGAGGTTGGATACGATGGCATATTTCTTTGGTATGGGTCAAATGACGCCAATACACCCCCGGAGATGGGCCGCTATATGGCGGAGAGGTTACCCGGTGCCATATATAAGGAATATTCTGGGAAGACTCATTACAGCATATGGAGTGAGCAGCTGCTGTCAGAGTTTATACAGGACCTCCTACGGAGTAATTCAGCGCAGCCTCCAACAGCGAGCTAAAGGAGAGCGGAAGAAGAATCAAAGCATGCTGTATGGATAATTTTTAGTAATTTCACCGCTCCAGTGTATTATGGTGAATTCTGATATCCTACATGAGATGGGCCGTTCGACCTACAGCACGCGATGCACCCATGGCAGCTTTGCGTTTCCACCACGCAACGTCAGGCGCCCGCGACCTGCAGACTTCTGTACCAGTTCTTGGGACACTAATTCCGCTTCTTAGTGTAACAACTGCTCAGTGACTCCCTGTAACTGCCTGCTCGAAAATTCCCGTTTCGTTTGTCTCTTTTTCTCTCCCCGCCTGGGTCATCAGCTCGCCTCTAGAGAGTCATTAAAAACAAACAGACGCGGTCGAAATTAAATAGCCCGAAGACTTATTCTTATTACTTTGAGAATATAGGTTCCTTTGTGTCTAGTTGAAATTTGGACAATCAACACTTCCTACACTTTTTATTATTATCACAGCGCATATAGTAATAAAGCTCAAAACTGCTAGTACCTTTAGGGCCGCATATACCCAAAGCAAGATTGAGGCGGCGGCCTGCAGGCAGGATTGGGCTTGTTCGCCTTCATATGTTAATTTAATCGCGAAGGCAGCGTCCTCAGCGAATTTAATGTCCGCGTCATTATTAATCCAGCTTTCCAACAAGTGGAGGGATCCGATGGAGAGCTCTGCTACGCTTTGCCAAAGATGCTTCACCTGCGAAAATGCGTCCGTAGTCATTATGCCTTGATCTGTATTCTGAATTCTTTCATTTCCGCATAGCCTATAGAGTTGCGTGCCAGAGCCCGCTCTGCCAATAAGTGAGGCGGAGATCTGGAATTTGAAAATGAAACACTAATAGTACTGTTTAGCTGCGCGTCCACGAAGGAGTCTTGGCGGGAGTAAACGACACCATAAGGCTGGGGCTTGTATAGGTGCGAGTAATGGGCACTGATGACGAATCAATTACCAATCTTGCTACTATTATTTGATTGTTTGGCTTGCTTGTAGTAAATTCGTGTCTAGTCTGAAACCTTTTAGGGCCTATAGAAGTGTAAATGGACCAGCTATATGAAAGAGTAAGAAGCTGTGTAATCCTGGCACTATTTACTTGAGCGGATAATTACTCGTTTAGCAAGGCTTTCTCTTTAATAGGCCTCTTCTATCGCTCTCAGCTGAGCTGCTAAATCCCAAGGCTGGCGCTCACGATAACTGTAGCTGAAATGCAGTATTTCGATATGTATCCGCTATTTTCCTTCCCAGCCTAAGATTACCGGCCAATAATATAGGAATAGGTACGATAAAGTAGTAGGTGACGCGGGTTGAACTAATTGCCTAGACCTAGGGTGATCCTTTAAAGCTCGTATTTTATTTAATTCCCAGCTGTTTCTAAGGCTAATGATATATTACCAGATTATCACACAGCCGTCTATGAGCGTTATTTCACAGATTTAGCTGGTAACAGTTACAGGACTAAACGAACGAGGCAGGCTGAGGAGGAGTCAAAGCAACCTCGCCTAGCGTTGCATATTAATGGACATGTGACCTTTATATTACAATAGTATCGTAATTGGAGTTGAAACTTCTCGAAGTAACTTTTCTATATAAGAGGGAGCAGGGAAGCAGAGAATCAGAACAGCGTAAATATAGAGCTCGCTACCCTCGTTTTGACTCGCTATCTATCAGCAACAACAAGCTGTAGCAAACACCAGTATATACCAACAAAAAAACAATTTTTTCGCCTCCTCGATTGTTCAAGATGAAGTTCTCCACACTCTCTCTCTTTTCCCTTATTGGCGCCGCGTCTGCTGCAATTATTCCGGAGGATGCCCCCGATGGCAAGTACAGCTTCCATATCGACCAGGACGGCAAAGAGATCATGACCTATCATGGCCCTTTCGAGCTTCACGACGAAGCCCCCAGTGTTTCTCGAGTGCAGAAGCGCTATGAACTCCCCGGCTATGATCTTGGTTGCGACCACGTTACAATGAACCATAACGATGAGGACATGGCCTGGCGTTCAGCCCGTGACGGCTGCAATCGTGGCGATAGTACTGGTTACGGGACGTTCACCTGGAAATGGGGTGTAAGTGCAATATAACCCCCCACCTCCTCCCCAACAAAAACGACATGAGCTAGGAATATGAGGCCACTTCTGTCTTACTTCGTCTTACGAGAGCTGTCACAACGTGTAAGATATCCTAGGCTAACCGTGGTGTTATTTTCATAATAGAGTGCCGTTTACTATATCTGTGTTTTCTCTGGCCATCAGGGTTGCTCATCCGATGAAATCGATGCTTCTGCCCGCTACCTGAATGACCGATGCCCCGGCGGAAGCGGCCCTGGTGCTGGCTGGACCTTCGTTAAGGTCTGGAATAAGAGTATTGGCCGCACTAATGCTGGTGTTGACTTCTGCACCAATATGTAATCAGTCATATGGGAAGAATCATGGGGTAAGCAATGCAGCTCCAGGAGCAGCTTTTTGAGCTTTTGTAATGGGCTAGGTTTTTTTGCCCAGTTGTGAGGTTTTTCCTGCCCTGAAATACTGTATTAGATTATTATTAGTTTATTATAATCTATAATCATCTAATTATATAACCTCATATCTTACTTAGGTGGCCTATAATACCTTTACTTAGTTACTTCCTAAGGTCGCCCTCTTCGGCGCATTATACTTTTTGTTTATAATACTTATACGTCCTATAATTAAGAAATATAAACAAGGCACCCGTAAATCCAGGATGCTCGAGAGTCTTACTTGCCTTCGCCTCCTTAATGATATTGCAAATAACATTAATATACGCGGGACACCATGGTTTATCAGCAAAGCGCGCTTGACAAGAAGGCAGAAGGAGAAGGTTGAAGTAGGTATTACCATACGGTGTAATAAATACATGAAGCTATACAATGTGGACTAAATGTACGGGACTCTTTGCTCTATACCACACGGGTAACCTTTTGCAGGTACTGGGCCAGCCAGTCTGGGTCAGTTGGCGCAGGTTTGAAGCTGGCACCTTGCCGAAGACCAGCTATGGCGTTGCTGTGCAATTTTTGAGCAGCCTGAGAGGCCGATCTGGCGTTAACATCCTGGCTTGACGCAACAGTAATGCCGCCATTTGCACACTGGGCGTTGTTGAAAGCCGCGTTCGCGGCCGACTTCCAAATCTGGCTGACGTCGGTGGCCATGGATTTGCTCCAGTACATGCGGCAGTCAGCGGGCTCGTAAACGTACTGCGCTGGTAATCCGTCCTCAACGTTGTCCTGGAGAATCTGGTCGCGCACGTTCACGGCGGCGGCTACAGTGCGTTTCATGGCAAGATCTCCGAACCGTGCGAACTCAGTGCGTCGATTTGCGTCGTTGGTGAGATTCATTGCCCGCTTAACGTACCGGTTGATCTCCGTAAACGTGAGCACTTGAGCACCCTTGACACCGCCAACTCCTTGCATGGGGCCCGCGACAGGGCGTCCGCCAAACGTGACAGATTTAACACCGCCTTGAATTCGCAGCATTTCCGAGGCCAGCGTGCAGGTAGACGCGCAGTAACCGTCATAAAGTAGCACGATATTCTCCGCTGCAAATGGCTGGGGCCGATTGGCGAGGTCGCCATAACCATAAATGCCTGAGCCCTCCAGATCCATGCGCATGATCTGACTGTAGTTCGTGTTCATGTAGAGACTAGGTGCAAACTTGTCCTCGAAAGTTTCGAATGGATCGTTGGTAATGTTTAAGTCGACCTGGTACGGGAAGGACGTGCGGTAGTCCTGGACAGTGGCTTCGCTGGCAGTCCCGTTGGAGGCGAGCGCGGCAGCAATCTCCTCGCTGTAAGTACGTGCGATATTCACGAAGCTCTTGCTCTCCTTCCAGCGAGAATACCCGTTCTGCACAATGCTAGGGAATAACTGGCGAAACAAATCATAGCCAAGCAAGACATAGCCGCCTCCGTTTGCTTGGAAGTCGATGACTAGCTTCGTTTTACCAGCAGCCTGAGCTCGGGAAAGAAAGTCGGCAATCTTGGCCTGAAACTCGTCCAACGAGTTTGGTTCGAAAGAGAGCAATGCAAGAACTGCCGTAGTCTCGTGGCCTTCTCCTTCGAGGTAGTAGCCTGACACCTGGCCATCGGTAGACATGACGATAGGTTTCGGATACCCGGGGAGCGCACCGTTGACATCAGGGCTCGTGACGTTTTTATCGCTCTTCGCCGGCTTAACGGGTGCACAAAATTTGTTGTAAAAGGAAGTACCATCGACAACGCCTTCCCAGTCGCCTCGCAGCTGCGCAAAGTTCTCGGTGGACACAGTAGTGCCGTTCTGGAAAGTAAGTGTGGTGTTGGCACCGTGATAAATTAAACTCCCGCCTCCTCCCGTGGCGAAGTCGCCCATAGTCTTTGCGGAGACAAAGTGAGACTGCTGATAGAACATGGAATTATAGCCAGCATCGAAGTCCTGGCTTCCTGAGTACAAGCGAACATAGTCACTCAGGAAATCGACAGCGGGCCGTCCATTAATCTGTGTCACAGCGGAGGCGTTGCCGCCAGCTTGGACGTCACCTTTAAGTCGTGTTAGAACAATCGGTTATTTCTTCAAACTCTGTCAAAGCAATCGCTTACTGAAAACTTTGATGTCAGGCACGCTACCGCTGTCGCTGATGGAAATGAGGGCCAGCTTGCGACGGAATCGGGTTGCGCGGGTCAGAAGATCTGGAAGCAGGTAAAGATGTCCGTCATGTCCGGCAGAGAAAACAGTCTCGTAGAGATCTTTGTGGAAATCGTATTCGCTGCTATACTTGTCCCCCGTCAACTTGCTGCGAATGGCAGCCAAATTGTGGAATAGATCGTAACCTGCAAAGGCATAGTCGGACGGCGGGTTAGCCTTGTAAGCGGTATCACTCTGCCACTCCAGATATGGACGGATCGAGTCCACCAGTTGAATTGCTTCCTCTTTGTGCAGAGGAACCGACTTCAAGCACGCATAGGCAAGAGATGCGGGCACAGAAACCGAAGCTATCGAAAACAAAAATGTCAGTAATCACTCTGGCCGCGTGTATATAACCTTGCTTACCATTTTTGTCTGTTGCTTTTCCAGTAGTCCATAGTTTGGACACTTGAAGACAGGGCTCTTGGGTGGCAGTACCCGACGGCATGGCGCTGCCAAGCTGGGCTACGGCAGCCACTACCGCCAGGGCGCGTGTGGTAACTTGGAGCATCGTGATAGCCTACGACCGCAAACCAGGAGCTAGGCCGAATCCGCAAGTAAAGAAGGCTTTGGAGTATGGGAAAAGCAGTCACGATGTTCAACTCGAACCTGGCTTCCATAGCTTTATACTTGAGAGTGGCTATGCCTTTCTTCGGCTGCCATTTAGCCGAATGATCCACGGACCATGGGGAAGTCCATATTGGACTTTGGTAAGATCCGCATCGCTCTCTCCGTTCATGAAAAAACACTCCACCAGATATATTGATGAGCTTCTGTATGGGGAAGGTACGTCGACTGTGTATGTGGGGGATGCTGGGGTTATTTTGGGGTTCAGCTGGGGGCCACACGCTCTCGAGCGCTGGTGTCCAGCATACGTGCGAGGGTCGTGGGCACGCCATGGAGGTTATCACAAATAGTTTGCTGACAAGTGCCCCAGTAATTGACACGAGTATTGCCACGAGTAATGGTTATTATACTACTGGTCGGTTAGGTTCTAGACTCAACTACAGATTTGTTATTTCGAGCACTAAGGCCACTTGCCCCTGTTGGAGCGACTCCAGTCCGCTGGTGGGGAACCCACGTTGTGTGCGCTCATGATCTGCTGGTCGCAAATGTTGGTGGAGAACCCAACAGCTGAATAGGGGTCTTTGAACTCGCCAAAAGAAGATGAAATACAGTAAAATAAGCAAAAGCCAAACAATAGAAATCCCGTTCACGAGTAAAATATGGATACAGAATAGCAGCGAAGTAACTTGGTCTCATTTCACAAACAGTCATTATCTTGCTCCGCTCCATCCGACTCGGGCCTATGACGTGGAAGTAGGGCGCAGCTCCGCTGCGTCATTTGCCGCTGAGTCGCGGTATCGTCAGTGGGTTGGTCGTCGTTGACTCGCCTGCCTCTTTCGGTGGTGATTATTAACTGCGCCATGTGACTCTCCACACAGGCGAACCCTTTCGGTTAGCTTGCCAGACAACAGAGGCAATAATTGTTGGGAGAAGATAGCTTGCGAATAGAGGTGCGGAAAAATAAAAGAAACTTCTCTCTTTTCGTCCGTGATCAAGTATGACTGACGGCAGCTATAGGCGCAACGGAGGAGCATTGTTCCGATCCTTGCATGTGTCCTTAGAGAGGAATTCGTCTTATAAAATTAATACTCGGGATATTTCAACTGAGATGTATGCATTTCAAGAATGTAAGGACAAATTATTGACGCATTTTAAACCAAGGTTGAGCCTCATTAAGCACTTCCTCTTCGTAACTTCACCGTGGGAAGCATGTTGTGTGGGGCAGGAGTACCGCCTTACAGTTGGAGGCCTTTCCGCAACACATATGCCTCCGTACCGTGCTCGCCCGGACGCACCAGCAACACTGTGCAGCAATACGCTTTTCCGTCACCCTCCATCTGCTCTTTTTCTTCCAGTGTATCTCGTCGTTGAAGCCTTTCTCTAGGCTCCCCGTCCCTAGACGCTGCATTGTGATTGGCTGTTCTTCCTTGATCGTTAATTTTCTCCGGTAGCACTTTTGTAGGTGTTTTAATATCTTCTCTATAAACATGACATAGCTGCGGCGATCAAATTGTGGTATAAAAGGCCGCCGTCTTTGACCTTTCGGCGACGCACCTAGGCGAAATATCCGATTTCCCATCAAGCCAGGGCCGACAGGTCCCGTCCGTGCACTGAAATGCCAAAAACCACCAAGCGTCCGGAATTGCGCTTTGAAGTTTTAGGTGCTATTTTCCAGTCTCCCTCTCGCCACTCTTCCATGTACTGTCGGAAAGTGTGCCATGGCCCACCGCGCCCGCGCGCTTTATCTCTCCTTGGACCGGCGCGATTTGAGCGGTACCAGCGATGTTCCACGCGAAATGACGTTTTGTCTGTAAAATCGGGAAAATCTCAACCATTCGCATTGCCGTTCAATCTTTATAAAACCATCCGTGGAAGAAATCGCATTATTTGAACTGCGCGTTTGCACGGTTCGATGTATGTTCAGTGATCCTGCTGCGGCAAAAGTCCAGCTCGCGATCATTTTAATCAACGCTGGTAGCAATGACGGCGATTGAAACGATTTGTCAAAGCTGTTTGTTTTGAAGTTTAATGCCATAGTATCGTGGCTTGAAAGGCAGATTTGCTCGAGATTCGCGGACCGCATACAGCAGGCGACACATTGCGACGAGCGACTTAATGGTTATCGCGGGTGTCCCGGAGTGAAGTGGGATGCGATAGATCCTCTGCATGAGCAAAGTCGTACACCAAAGAAGCATCCAGCTGCCCTTGATATGAAAGCTGGTCCATCTCGCCTTGAATGGTAGGATACCTGACCTCGAAATCGCTCAGTAGCCACCATGAAATAAAGTTCGAGATAACGCACGGCCCAGGGCAAAGCGAGGGCGGCCACCATAGCTCCAATATAAACACAAGGATATGTAACAAGCTCAGTTGTTTCAAGGAGAGTCTTTGTTATTCTATGCTAATAGTTATATGGCAGGCCAATCGAGCGTATAAAGACGCCTCGGTCCTACGATGCGCCAGACTCTCCTCGATTGGCGCCAAATGAGGACTATACATTCACTGCTATCGAATTCTCTTTCCACTTTCGAATATTCCGGGTCATCCTTGATAAAATGAATAATTTCCTCTTGTGGACACTTTTCCTTGCTGGCGGGGTCATCTCCCCCGTCCAATCACGCCTGGGCACACTGGAAGCTAGAACTTCCGTCCGCAATGACTGGGGCTGCCAATCGCCTTACAATCCCGTTGTTGTCCTTCATGGACTTTTTGCTAGCCGTAATGCCGACTTGAACTTTCTCGAGTCCTTCTTACGTCCTATGGGCTACTGTACCTTTGGCTTAACATATGGAGTGTTAGGCGCTTTTTCGAATGTGGGCGGAGTTCAATCCATCGAAGAGTCATCAGACCAGGTTGCCAATTTTATCAGGGAGGTGCTGGAGAAAACTGGAACGAGCCAAGTTGATCTTGTTGGTCATTCTGAAGGTGGATTTCAAGCCTTGTATGTCCCGAAATTGCATAACATCAGTCAACTTGTGGGCAGGATTGTTGCGCTCGCGCCCGTCACGGCAGGAACTGAGTATCGTAATCTTATCACCTTTTTCGATCTGATCAGGCCATTTGTTAAGTTGACACTCGCTTTCAGAGGCTGCCCGGCTTGCCATGACTTGTCTCTTGGCGGGACCCCGGTACGGCAACTCAACCAAGGGCCGATCGTGCAACCCGCGAATGAGGTGACAATAATAGCCACGAAATACGATACTGTCGTCACACCCGCCGGTTCCGCATCTTTTGTCTATGAGCCAATGGTTTACAACACATTCATCCAAGACGTCTGCGCTTGGGATTTTACATCCCACAACGGCCTGGCACTTGATCCGAACGCATTTCAGCTGGTGCACAACGCACTGTCTGGCAACAATGGTCGTCAGTTCCCATGCAAGCCATATATAAGTATTTTATAATGGAGCACGGGATCAGTTACAGCTGGATTTGGCCATTTCATTCGCGAAAAAATATAATCTCATTTTCCCACGCCGCCTTCGCTACCCCTTCGGGCGCTGGGGCTAACCCAGGGTTGATTGTTATCAGTGGCCGTGGGTCATTCGCGGATCGCCAGCAAAGTGCTTGTCTCGTGTCTGCAGCGAGCCTTTTGAACCTTCTTACCGACGGCTCCATCTGGTGTTGGTAGAAAGGGCGCTTTTTTTTNCTGATTGGTACAGCTTTTTGGCGACAATGATATTCTCACCTGCAGGTGGCAAGAGTCGTCCGGTGATTGGATGGCATCTGCTGGCCCGCGGCTTGTCATAGCGTCAAAACATGCCAAGTCTCGCGCTTTATATAGGGCTGCCATTATCGTTTCCTGCATTTGATGCCTGATACACAAAATGAAATGTAGCTGAGAATTTAATTGCTTGGGTATGCTTTTCTTTCACCCCATTGGCTGCTGCTGCTGCGTACCTTCATGCCACAGACTCTCTGCAATCTCAAGGCTCAAAACTGAACAGGGGCCAAGTGGCGAAACTCGTGTACGAACAGGAAGTCATACTATTTAATGGTTAATATCCCAACATTGACCATCGCCTAATATGTCACGTTCGAAATGTTAGAACCCCATATCCTCTTCAGATGGCAGCTGTGGCTTCCGAAACGGCCCTGCGATATCTGGGGCCGATGTAAGGCTACATGTTTCTAATGTCTACACGGCGAATAACGATGAACTCGACTAATATTTTGTAGAGAGTTATATTTTGCGTCTCGCCATCCGATAGGGTTATATCGCGCCGTCATTGTTACGGCACGGTATGTGGGATGCGGTCTGACAAGCTCCCACGACGGCCACATCAACCCTTCCGGTCGTTTCATACGAGCACTCACCTCCATGATTCACTCTCATCCGATGCTTCGGGTTTCTATTCAAAATGAGTCTAGCAATCAGGCATACTTCTTGAGCCTGGCTGAAATGGATCTACGCAAACATGTCACTGTTTCAAGCCTAGATTGCAGTACGGAAGAGGACTTGAACGAGCAGGTTGCAAAGCAGCAACAACTGCAGCACGATAGGCTATGGACAGACATCCACGCCAAGGCTCCTTGGAGAATTGAAATATTACGAAATGACAATGAATTCCTAGGGTGCTCTGAAGATTTGATGTTCGTGTTTCACCACAGCATAATGGATGGGAAAAGCGGGATGCTATTCCATCGATTTTTCCATGCAAAACTGGCGGAGTCCCCAGAGAGCGAGGAGTTGTCCACTCATGAGCTATCTTTTTCATCCACAGCTTGTCTACCGGACTCACAAGAGAAGATTGTTCCTTTCGCCTTCACCACACGGTTCATGATAGAGCTGCTGTGGAAACGCCTAGCCTCGACGGCATTGAGATTGCCATCGCGACGGCGCCTCTGGGGAGGCAAACCAGTTAGCTTCTCGTTGCCTTTCAGTACCGGGATACTATTTTTGGACTTTTGTGCATCTGTTACTAGGGTGCTCCGCGTCGCATGCCGAGAGAAGGGAACTACCCTCACGGGTCTGATACATGCCTTGACTTTCGCCAGTCTCACTCGGGCGCTGGAACCGGATCTACGGGCAGCATTCAAGAGCGTTACGCCCGCTTGCCTGCGCGACTACTGCCGTGAGAAACTCGGACGTGATATGAGCAATACACTCAGCTTGATGCTATACTCCATAGACCACCAGTTCACGCCAGCGACGGTCGCAAGTATGCGCGACGCTATTAACGGTGGTCGTGATGAATTGAACTCGGAAATCTGGCATACTGCAAAGCGCATCAGGCACGATATCGTGGCGAATAGTGACGCCTTACCAAACAATACGACAGCCGGGACGCTAAAGTTTATCAGCGATTTTCGAGAGTATTGGGCAGAGAAAGACGGTAAGCCGCGACTCAATTCTTGGGAGTGTAGCAATATTGGCGCATACAAGATGCAGTGCCCACAATGGCAGGGGAAGATAGCCAGGATTTTCTTCTCAAATGGTGCGTCCGTAACCGGTGCCGCGATCGGAGTAAACGTGGCGAGCGTGGACGGCGGCAATTTGACTCTTGCATTATCATGGCAGCAACAAATTGTCTCCGAATCCGTTATTACAAACGTTAGAGACAATCTGGAGAAACTGGTCCACGGGTACTGCCGTACTCAGTCGTGGCTGCTCTAGGGTACTAGTTGATGTAGAAAGGAAGACGCAGGAATTCGGGTTGGTGTGGTGAACGCATCTACAACGCACAACTAATCATGCTCAATTATTACATCACTCCATGATGAATCATTTGTTCCAAGTATAAACCGTGCAAGTTCGTAGCTAAGGCAGGGCAGTGGGCCCGGGTGATGGTTCGCCAGCGTTCTACGATCTCCGAACCAGACAAACGCCCAGTAAAATTTTCATGTTTACTACAATGCGCGATTGTAGATCAAGACTATCACGGCTCAACAAAATGCTGTCGTTTTCCAGTGTCATGTCCCATGAATGAGGCGGCAACGTGCGCTGGTGAAGCAGTCGGGGCGCCACCGTTATCGTTTTCCAATACCAATATTCCATTTGCGTTCTCGGTATCGCAATGTCGATCTTGATCTGTTTTCTCGTGCTTCATAGCTGGGATTACAAAATGATTGGCACTCTCTCGATCACTTCCTAGATACGCGCCTTGGCGACTTGGCTGCTGCCGCTGCAGGATGCGAATTAGGCGATTCAGGATGGCAAACTCGATCTTGAGCTTTATACCGTATATGCAAGGCTTCAAAGATGCTTGCAGATAAAATAGATCGGCGCACTGAATGCCCAGTAGTGTTATATCGAGCGCAATAATCAGGACATTGACATACGCAAGATGGCGTAGAACCGAGAATTGTTCTTTTGATTGCGACGTCGTGGAGGATGATGAAAGTGACCAGAATCGCTGTTGTAACGGCAGAATAGCTTTCAAGTGTTTGTATGTTTGGAAGATATAGAGCATGCTTAGAGCCGTTTCTTGCGCAAAGTATATAACGAGTTGTATTCGGTCCCATTTCAAGTTGAATGATGGGAGAGCGGGGTTAACATTCGTGGCTTGCTACACAGCGTCCATGCGTTAACAGTCTGTCTTCCTGGTAGGATTCCTGGTTGTTGCTTACTGCCAAAGTTCCAATGACCATTGTAGGTATGGAGAAAACAATCGAGTTAAAAATCAGAATGTATTTGATCCGTTTGAGAGTCTTGGTGGTTCTCATAAGTAGATGCAAACGAGAGTAAAGAACCCAGCTTTGGGGTATAACCATGATGAACCAAGTAATATAGATCATCACAAGAGACGGGACGGGGTCCTTCCAGATATCAAAGTCTGCCAATAGCATGAATAGGGGTTGAAGAATGACTCCCCAAGACGTGATTGCGCAAGACCAGAAATATAGGCCGCGCCTCCGCTTGAAGAGGAGAAACAAGGACATGTTGATTTCCAAACCAATGTACCATGATATGGCGGCGAGGCCAGCCATTGTCATGGCCATTGGCAAGTCTTTTTGTATGTCTTGCATTATGTCAGGTTGCTTTTTCCAATGGCGGATTTCGTTTTCCGGAAAAAAATCGTTCGTATCCAGACTGAGTGAATGTATCATGAGTTGCCTCACCGAGGCACTGCTGGGGGAAGGAGCGTAATTGGAGTGCGCTGCATCGAAAGAGGGAAATTGTGTGCGCTCGACTCCAGATGACAGAAGCCAGGAGTCAAGTAGTATCGCGATCGCGCGTCGGGTTGCCAGCACCTCATCGACGTGTATCGCGAGTAAAAATCAGGTGGCACCCAGAGGGCATTGTGCAACCTTGTCGCGGAGTTTGAATGCTTGACAAAGAAGAATTTGTCGAGGCCGCATTGCGATCACGGATGGGGGCTTCCCAAACTCATATGGGGCCCACAACTATACCAAGTTGAGCGATCGACAACACATGTCCTTCTGCTGACTACAAATAGCGCTGGAACTAGTTAACCCCCTGTCAGCTGAATGGCTCATCCGTCACTGCGGACCGAACCCTAGCCGCATCAGGGCTGGTTGGTTGATAGTCCTGTCCATCCTTCTCGGTAATTTGCTCGCAGCAAACTCGACGCGTTTCTCCTCCGTGCATTGTGTTACATCGCCACATACATAGTGCTTTAGCGCGAAACAGCCAAGCATAAGAGCCACGGACGAAGCCATACGAAAGGGGCTGTCTTCCGAGCCGCGTTCAATTTGCAGAATGACAGGTCATCTGTCAAGAGGCTGGAAGGATGCGGCCTTGGAACACGAAACAAAGAACCCTTCGCGGTTGCGGTCAAGAAACGCGTCATATACTTGAATTAAATCTGTGTACTATGTAGTCTCATAAGTATCCATACATCACCCGAAATAACTATTCGCCGCAGAAAATCATAGTCTCAGCCCAGCTGCAGATCGAAAGACCAACAACGGGCGAATCACGAAATAACCGATATTCATCTCGATATGGGCGGGTCAACCCAATGGATCCTTTTATTGTGTGCTGGCGGCCTTCTTGGCGGCATTCATTTTTGCGGTCTGGGCGCCAAGCACATCATGGATGAGTACCTGTATCCAAGTGGGCCAGCCACGCAGAGCTGAAGTGCTCGCGGATGACTTGGGAATGATAACTTGGCCACCTTGACGTGAGAAAATCTGTTCCGTAATGTCATTGGCAACTCTCTCAGGTGTGAGCAGTCGGACACCGCCGTCCTGCAGCTGATTCTGAAAGTCGCTAACCAAAGGCGTCGCCACAAAGTTGGGGTGGACAACAGTGGCCAGCACGTTGGGGGCCTTGTATGCGTGGCGCAACTCTGTGCGCAGAGCCTCGTGGAAGGCAAGGGCAGAGGCTTTGGTAGCTCCATAGTCTGCATGGCCAGGCAGGCTCACGAACGAGGCGACGGATGCAATGGTAACGACATGGCCCTTGTCTGCCTTGATCATGGATGGGAGAAACTGCTGGCAAGTAGTCCAGTGGCACATGGTATTAATAGAAAAGATTTTTTGCAGCGCCTTTTCGGAAATATCAAGGATGTTTGCCGGCACCGCAATACCAGCATTGTTGATGAGAATTGTTGGCTCGCCAAGATCACGACGAATCTGGGTAGCGGCGTCGGCCACCGACGCAGACGATGTGACATCGCACTTGTAATATTTGATACCTGCAGAGTCACGGCTCAGTTCTTTGGGTAGTGCCTGGATATCAAGGATGGCTACACGGATTCCCTTGGCGCGCAGGTTGCGGACAACCGCCAGGCCAATGCCACTACAACCACCTGTGACAACAGCAATCTCCTTGGGCCAGTTCCAGCCAAGGGCGGGTCCCCAGCGCCAGGAGTTTGCAGCCATTGAGCTCAGCTTGCGATTGATGGCGCGGGTGAGCCCCAGGCCCAAGAGAACCTTGAGGACTGCTTTGGCCGTCGTCAGGTCATAGTTAGGCGGTAGCGACGCCCGCTGCAGCGTCTGCTCGAGAACATGCTGAGGAGCACGCAGTAGGAACGCGAGCAGAGCGCCTGAGAAGATGGGGTTGAGGCTCAAGTTGACCGCACCGCCGACGGCCTTGGCAATGGGGGAGTGTTCCAGCGCATATACGAGCGACGACATTGTACCGGCGATGAACTGAGGCGGTCGTAGTTTATGGATGTAGCGTAAAGCGAGGAGGCGAGAAGGGATAGACTGGAAGGTTGTAAGGCTGCAAGAGCGTGTGACGCGATTTGGTTTGATTTGAGATGGTTTGGACAACGTATTGTAGGTGGTGCTGTTGGCGAAGCAATCTATTATACATAAAACTGAGATGGAGCGCACCACTGTGCTTTCGGCATTGGCCAACCTCTTTTACCTCGGACGGATACTGTCAACTGCGGAGGATGCGGGGCAACAAGTCAATCCACGGAGCCGGTCGCGTCATGGCAATCCGCTCCGATCAGAGAGACCCCGCGCGCCCGATGAACGTAAGGAAATCGGGTAAATCGCTGGCCTTGCACTGTGCAGCGTCCATGAGCACTGGCTTTTGCTTCTGTTCAACCCGACTCCTGTTTCCGTTCGCTGTTTGGCAGCGTCTCATATTCAGCTCGCGTCAGGTCTACTGACGAAGGTGCCCCTTCACGGTCTGATTCGAATAGATGCGGGTAGATGTCCAATGAACCGTAGAACCCAGCTGCGAGGCAAAATATGCGACAGCCACGATACTTACATTTGGCACATGATAGATTTCCCAACGCCGCATCCTACAAGAAAAGGGAGGAAGGAAGAGGGCGTGTGGCATCGTAATCAAAGGCATTGACATGGATACAGGTACCTATCAATCAAGTGAGGTGAGGCACTTCAGAAGCACCTACATACCTATAATGGATGGGTGGCGCCCCTGCCATCTCCACTACCTTACAGGGCATGATGTACTGTGTTTGACTTTCTAACGCAGCGACTACCCTAGAGCGCTCATGCATGGGACGCAACTTGTTGAACTGATTCATCGGGACATACTACAACGCCAATAGAGAGCTTCTCCTTCCCTCCAACCTGAACCGTGACACTAGCAATACCGACAAACCCCAATTTCGAGTTCAGCGCATGGCCCATAGAACTGCTGGGCAATGTGATTGGTACGACGCGCGACCGAACGCCTTGTTGCTGCAGATTGGGTTGAATTGGGACACGCGTGCGCCGGGCACCTTTTCAAAAGTAAATGGGGCTTTATCTAGTACGTGTTTGCTTTCTCTCACAAGAGCGGCTGTAATTTTTTCCTGGCAGGACTCGTGTTTGATGATGGACCAGTAAAGCCCCTCGGCTGCTAGCCATACCCCACGATCCACACTTGCAGGTACCAGATAGCACGTGCCAATGTGCCCTGGTAGGCTGGTAGCAGAATGCATTTCACGCAATCCACGGTGTCCTTTATCTATAGACGGAGCTTAGATGAGCATTATTACTAGATCAATCAATAAAACACTTTCCTCTGTAGATGTCGCTTTTCTAATTTCTCTTTGTGGCTCGGTTACTTTGTTGGAGGGTTCTGCTAGGCTGCTGAGCCTGACACCCGCCCACCAATTAGTTATAGCACACCGCGCTTTTGTCTAGAACATTGTATCTTGAACAATTGGTCTAATACCTTTCGTCGATTGAATGTTAACACGTGTTTATGTACATGAGATGTATTTAATGTAAATAGCAATGGGTTAACTTTAGCCGGGAATGGCTGATTGCGTGGCGAAAATTGTCAAATATTCATATCTAGTGCTACGTCATGGAACTTATTCGAGGTATATGCAGACTCTCGGAAGTCGAGGTTAGAAATTTTACAAAACCTCTGCTATTATCGGCCACAGGACACCCTTATGATCACCAGAGCTTTCATCTCCTTCTTGAGTTTGGGACGGGACTTAGGCATATGTCACCGTGTCCTATGATCCCTAACACAAGTAGAACTGCATTTAGAATTACGTGTTTATCTTTAGACTTCAGCGCATAGATACTGCGCACCGCAAGACGAAAGCCCTTTTAAATAGGAGAGCGAAGACCAATATCCCTTCGTGTCCTTAATCCAGCCACTAGTCATTCTATTAGTCTTCTTGATACTTCATCTAAGTGCCAGTTCGGGTTATTTACTCATTCTTCATGGTACCAACACATTTGACATGTACGCTGGCTCCCTTGGAGTATTGGCCAACAGCGGTACAGCTCGTGGAAGGACACTTCCTGTACTTAAGAGCGGCGGTTGTCTTAAGTGTACAGGGCCTGACAGCCCGGTCGTCAAGCTCGCTAGTGGGTATGGCCAGGACGGCAAATGGCAGAATTAGACCAATGAGGGAGTGGGGTAACATTATGATTGAAGTAATCCGACAAATTTCTTGATGTGTTGTGACTCTAGTAGAATAACTGCTTTTTGTAAAACATACGGTTGGAAGGGCCTAACGGGGAGATCGGGCCTTTAAATAATTCTCGCTCCATATTGCTACTATAGGCCAAGGAACCTTACTTAATGAATATTTGTTATAAGAAACATGGAGCGGATGTTGAGCTAGATTATTTTAGCTGAACCTCCAACACTGGAAATAGCAGGGGTTGTGGCGGAGAAGCTGAAGCTGAGCCTAGGACCTAGTCAGCGGAGGAATTCATCACCGACTACATTTCAGGAGGTTGAACGAGTCTCGGTTCTCAATGCTCGCATTGGTCCATTTTCTTCCTCCTATTAGGTCGGGACACTGCTTCTTGAGAAGCAGCCTGTTTTATAGCTTTCAAGTCTGAAAGAAGCAACACGAAACATTGATCAGCTTCGTAATGATGAAATACATTAAATACGACAAACAACCCTCGCTCCACTTGTTGATTTTCAGCTTTTTAAGCTCTCCATTTTTTTTTCGCTCTGCGTTAAGAGTCCGTACATGAGCGACACTGTATACATAGCTCGGCCATTTCTAAATTGGCTGAGGTTTTAAAGGTGCCCCCCAAATGTCGGGAGAGCGAGGCTGACACAGGTAAAATTATAACACAGTCAACCTCGCGGCCAAGGAGATCTACATCAGCTCATAGTCGATTTTCTGAAGCCAATAATGGTGGTGGCAGGCGGTGGAGGCACACATCAATTTAGCAAAGCCATTAGATGAAGGCTGATTATATATACAGGTGCCTATCCAAGGTGTGGACTTTGAAAAATAGATAATGGGGTTCTCTCCGACGTGGACATTTGTTTTTCGAGATTTTAATTGGGAGTCGGTTTTCGGACGCGTGCATAGAGTACAATGTGTGTAAAATACAATATGTGCGCGCAAGTGCTGGCTCCACTACCCATAGCGTTGTTTATTGAAAACTAGTTTTGTACCTTCTCTGGACATGAATGCAAGATAATCACCAGACACTGTGATGAGGATCAACTCCTACTCTTTTCTGGTGACGGACAAGGTTTTTATGGCTAGATAACGCTGGGGATGGAGCGGCCACCTAACTACAGATAACTAGTGACCCTGGGGCATCTACCTGTTGTCAACGCCGTGGGATGCAGGAACAAACCCCGCCCGAGAGTCCCTCTATTTCTCATCGCACAAGTGGATTACACTCCCGGCAACACATCACCAGACCTGTGAAGCCAGGGTTTAACAGTCGCCGCTAATCATACCCTTTTCTTCGTTTTTGAAGCTCTAGGAATATGTCTTTATCATGTCCAGGTATTACCTGACCCTTTGTTATTCGCTGTAGATGTTGAAGCCGCCTTGTGCTCCTGCACCATGCTGGGTGGTCTCGCGCAAGCCAGCCTTGAGGGATGCCATCGCGCCACTGGAGTAAGTAGCAGTCAGTATTGAGTCCAGATTGCGAGCGAAGGTGTGAAACGGGTTGGTACCTACATTTTCAATAACATGGCAATGGTCACTCACGAAAAAGAAAGTGCCTGTATTTGCCATGTTGATCTGCATTGCCACCAACCCAGCCGTGTGGCCAGGAAGATGGTGCAGCGTTATGCCTTGACAAAAGTCCAGCGTCTGCTCATCAAATGTTTTCCAGTTTCTTTTGCGCTTTATCAGTATCTCCTTTCAACCTGTTGCCAAATAGGACTTACAACCCGAGGTTAAGATAGTGCGCGAGGTACACTGCATCGTCGGCGCCTGTCGCCACAGACCAAAAAGCAGACTTGAGCTCTTCTTCGTGCACCCAAATCTCGACGTCTTTTCTGTCAAAAAATTGATCCAAACCACCTGCATGATCCAAATGTAAATGGCCGATTATAATCTTCTTGACATCTCTGATATCGTGGCCTGCCGCTCGGATCGCGGCTGACAATTCATGCTTCGGCTCGTAGCGCACCCGCGCAAAAACGTCAGAGGTAGCTGGGCCCCAAACATCAGGATAATCTTTGCCACACCCAGTCTCCCACAAGATCAGACCTTCGCGCGGGTGGTCGATGAGAACACAGTACAGCGCAAGCTCTCGACGTTTGTTAACGAACGATGTGTCGCAAGTGGACCGAACACTGGCATTGGCGCCTCGTACAACGTATCCCTCGTCGCATTCTAGCCACCCTACCTCGAGGAGGTGAAATATAGTGCCCGGAGGGCATACGTTGGAGACGTAGGACATGATTGCCCCGTTGTCAATTTGACACTGTATGGTCTGCATTTTAAATCATCCAGATTCCACGGCTCGTGCTTACAGGCGTGACTAAAATCACCTAGGTAAACGTCGTTCAAAAGTATTTATACATTTTATTCGAGTTAAGCTACATCTACGGCCGTGTCGTACGCGGTCGGTTCGCATTGACTCGGGTTGAGATCTGTGCGGGAATGCGACCCACGCTAACAGTTATCTGAGCTCAGCAGTGTTGGCAAAATGACAAGAGTGAAGCCGGGTCACTAGACGCCTTATGAATGTCAATGTGTTGTCGATCATCCCATTGTCTTTTATGCAAACCTGAGCTAGCGCTAGTTATAGCTAAGATGCGACACCGAAAAGACAATGGCTTTTGGTCAAAGCGCGTCTAGCGGCACTAGCCGTGGAGCAATGGCCGTTCGCAACATCAAACCCCCGTTTTTTCTAGATTAGACTGTTATGCAAGGCATACCATCAACAGAAGGAACATGGGTATTCCATGAATTGCGGAGAGATACAGATATGCCGCTGAACCCGACCGGGTGAAAACGCGGACTGGATGACTGGCAGACTCGCTTGGGTTGCTTTAACCCACTCTACTAACTGGCGTCATGGGTCTTTGACACTTCGGCTACCAATTATGTCCAGATTAAGAGACTCTCCGAGTCAGTAGCCCCTCAAACGTTTGCCCCACTCTAACTGTCAATTGCTACCGGTTGCACGGTGCACGTTGGCCGCAGAAGTACAAGGGTCATGCGCATGAGAATGAAGGTGAGGGTCAACTTAGATCGACATAGGCTATCGAGGTGGATAGAACTGCTCATTCACACGCTCACAAGCCAAGGCCTCGGCTCTCGGAAATGAATCTCTACTGCGTCAAGAGCAGTATTCTTTCTGTACTTAAATGGAGATACCTCGACGCATGGCCTTTGCAGTTTCTCGTTGAACTCCTTTTCCTACGCCACCCAGTAGAGAAAATCTGTCGTTTCCTATTCACCATGGATCTACCTTCTCTTTATTTCGGTGCCTTCCTTGGCGTGTTTCCATTTACCATCGTCAAGGTGGTCAGTCAGACAGAAAAGATACTGAGACGTTCACGGCCGCTTCAGAACAGCTATCTGTACATGATTTGGATTGAAGCCATTGTCAATTTCATCTTCTCCATAATTACCATCCTGTATCTCAAAGAGGTCATACCAGGCAGCTTCGCCTTCTACTTTGGAACAGGTAATGACGCTGCGAGATTTCTAAGCAAACACTGTTTTGGGTTCCAGCCGACTAATTTGACCATGTATAGTAACCCTCTGGGCTATACAGACGCAGCTTCTCTCGCAGATCATTGCCAATCGCGTTTCAATCATCATGGTCAATCGGCACAAGGCTAAATGGCTGCGACTTGGTCTTTTTTTGGCCATTTTGGCAGTCAATATTGTCGTCTATGTGGTCTGGATTAGTGCGCATATGCCGAACGCGACACCAGCACAGAAGCATCTCAACGACAACTTTGAAAAGGCAGAGAAAACATTTTTCTTAGTTGTAGACTTGTGTCTCAACTTCCTATTCTTGTACATGGTGCGATTCCGACTCATTGCGGGAGGGTTGTCAAAATACTGGCGCCTTCTTCACATGAATGCAGTACTGGTGGTATTGTCCACAGCGATGGACGCCGCCCTTCTAGGCATGCTGAGCCTTCCAAATGCCTATGTGTATGGATTTTGCTATACTTTCCGATTTTGTGTTGAAGCATCAACTAATTTGAGTCGTCACTCTGCAATAGATATGTCCAATTTGCGCCTTTGGTCTATATTGTCAAGTTATACATTGAGCTCGTCATGGCATCATTGATTGCCAAGATTGTCAAGAGCCAAACCTCTCATCACGGATACCCCAACTCAGATTACGGCAGAGATAACCGGTCTCGACTTGCGACAGACAGCAAAACACGCGCCGAAGCTCCACGCAACGCTACAGTCACCGTTTATAGCGACAAAAGAGGCGGTGCCCCAGCGAAGATGGATTCGACGAGTATAGTCAGCTCCTCATCATGGAACACTGAAAACTTGAATGCGCGCGAGGCCTCGGAGGAGTTTATACTCTCAGATGTGGCGCGTCCTGGACACGACAATGGTATACTTATGACGACGACAACCACGGTGGAGGCAGAAGATGTTGCAAGTAGAGATGATAGAGCTAGACAAAAGTCGCACCATAGTGGACCGCAAGGCTGGATTGATGATCGACGGTGATAAGAAGGGAGTAGCTTAAAAGTCAAGGAAAACAAGCGGAAGCGATCTAGTATTTTCGCATGTCATCAATGTAGACCAGTCGGTAGTCAGCGAGCAACTTGACTACCATGTCGGTTGTCAGAAAATTGCAGTATGACAAGAAATTCCTAGACTGAGATGAATCAGACGAAAAAGCCTCAATTGGGGTCAGTATAGAGTGAAGGCAAAAATCGCAGCACTTCAGCTAGGAACAAAGCAAGCTTCTGTGCCAGCGCTAATAACCACTTAGGCTAGGGGTTGATTATTAGGGGGTTGATATGCCGCACCTGCTGTACAGTGCTGTTGGCCTCGTCTGCCACTGGCATGACCTATCGTACAATTACAATTACCAGGAGAGACTTGGGTACGGAAGGAAGCAAGCCTGCACGGGATGAAATGCTTGTCGAGAGCGTGCATCGCTCAACATGATCGCCTAGAAAGTCTATTGAAGTTTGAATAAAAAGGCCACACTAATTTTGTGGCTATGCTTTCACTCTGTTTCTTCTCTCAGTTAACAGATGCGAATTTATTGTAGTGCTTTACGTCCAACTTCCATTGCCTGAATATGATTCCGCAGCGGCGCAGGCCCCTCCGCGTACGCCACTGAACAGGCGCTTGATGACGTCGAAGCTCACGACACAAGAACTGAAGCAAGGAAAAAAGACCAAAAGGAGAAAAAGTACGAAAAAAATAAAATAAAATAAAATAAAACGGCAGTGCCGAATAATGACTAGAAAATGCACCAAACTCTTGGTGGTTTCCTGATCTGCGTATCTTCTAGGTGCAGCTGCGACAACTGTCCACACCGACCCCCCCCCCCATTGCTCGCTGCCTCAAGGCAACAACCGCTGTAGAATGCCCCTAACTTGCGTCGGCAGTGTGGCGATGCCTCTACCTAAGTAGGTAGGTACTTTGGTACTTTTCGGTTGCCTCAGGTGCGCTGTCGTCGCTCCAAAATAACAAGTTGAGGCTTCGGCCACGGCATACCAGCTGGGAATAAACGCCGCGGAAGGCCCAATTAAAAAACAGGACTTGTTGGCTTGTTGGGCATCTCTGCCTCAACACCAAAAGATTGTGGTTATTAGGTGTGGTCCGCGGCCAGCACTTCGTCATCAAAGTCCGTTCCCCGCCAAGCCGTCATTAGCGGGCTGGCGTTCTTGTCAGCAACAGGCCACTATAAAATTCTTCTCTTCTTTGTCTAGCCGATGTCAGAGTGAATTGACATATACGTTTAATTTTTTGTTTCTTATCCAATCTATCATGCCGAGGAAACAACCATCGATAGAAGGCTTCGAAAGCCTTTCGGACCAGGTGTTTGTCCGCAACGGGGAGGCGTCTACCCCCAGCAATGATTCCACCAGCCCAGACATTGTCGCCATTTATGGCTGGGGCGACTGCCTACCACAGCACGTCGTCAAGTATGCCGACGGATATCGTGCACTGTTTCCGTGCGCGACGCAAATCGTCGTGCTGTCGCCAATCGCAAAGGCCATGTTTACAAGCCGAGAGCAGAGACGCGGCCACATGACGCCAGTAGTTGACTACCTTTTCGGTCGCGTGGATGTTGCTCAAGGCAGTGGCGTGGCTCATAGCAGCAGTAGGATTCTCATCCACACCATGTCCAACACTGGTGCCATCAACTTTGCCGCGACGCTAGATGCCTACCTGGAACGTTTCAAACGCGCCATGCCGCACGCCCTCTTCGTCATGGACTCAACACCAGGAGGCACCAACCTTACGTGGGCAAACTTGAAGCGATGGTCGCGCGCGATGGCCCTTGGCACAGCCAAGTGGTTTCCCTGGCCCTTTGTCGCCACCCAATCCATCTGGGCATTCTTTCTCTTGCTCAACACACTTTATCTATGGCTGAGACGACGCCAGCACGCGGGCG
Organism: Lecanicillium saksenae; assembly: GCA_027627215.1. NCBI lineage: Eukaryota > Fungi > Ascomycota > Sordariomycetes > Hypocreales > Cordycipitaceae > Corniculantispora > Corniculantispora saksenae. Next base: position 28,921 of record JANAKD010000033.1, on the reverse strand, counting down.
CATGGAGTCGCATCGCTGCCAACCAGGAGTCGTTTGCAACAAAGAGTGCGCGCAGGCTATACATGTACAGCAAGGATGATGACCTGATCGGGTACAAGGATATTGAAGATCACGCATCTAATTCACAAAAGCTGGGGTATGCTGTCGAAACCAAGGAGTTTCGCGGTAGTGGCCATGTTGGACACATGCGCATGCACCCGGAAGAGTATTGGGCTGCCATTCAACAAGCGTGGGAACGAGCCGTCGAAAAGAAGAATGAGCATCATCTGCAAAACTATTAGCGACATTAGACCAAGCTAGAGCGGTGTAAAGAATATGGAGGAAATTTGCTCACGTACGTCATGGATTTATACTATATCCTCATGCCCACATACTTCGTGGTGTTACCAATGCCGTGCCGCGCGGGGAGATTTTCTCCAGCTTTCTCACTCCCCAACTCTAAATTCTTGCTCTACAGTAGCAGGTCGCTCGAACTCGTTGTCGATGAGTTGATTTACGGGGCAATTTCAAATTATTGAAAACTCGACGGCCACTTATTAATGCATTGCAAAGGGCACGTGGCTATATAAAATACATAAAAAGAGTCACTAGTCTTGGTCCCATTGTGAGCCAATTCAGCAGTACAGTACAGCATAATAGAAGTTTTACAGTTTATAAACCTCCAAATAGAAACAGGTGGGATAACAGTCGAGTCATCTAAGGCTGCAGAACGACACTCTTTATCCACGGGCCAACAACCGAAAAAGGAAGAAGGACTGGACCAAGCTGCAGCCTTGCAGAGGGAAACATCCAGCTAGGTGTCGTCAAAACCAAGAAGAACAGGACCCAGGAATAGCCCGCCAGCGTACGTACCATACGTGGCATGGACCAGTTCCTTGTCAGTGCCTGCACTGCATCCTCCATGATGACACCCAACGGCTGTAGTAAGAAAAAGCCGAGTGAAGCCGTCTCGTTTCGTGCCAGACCTGACATCACGTCGGCCGCGTGATGGACCATGCCGGATATGAAGAACGCTAAAAAGATTCGTGTATACCTGGATACCAGCGTGCCTCGCGGAAGGCGGAGTATGAAGTCAGAGATAAAGTCTGCATGACTCGTGAGAGTTCTGCGTAGACATTGGTGCCAAAAAGATCTGCCATTCATGTCGATTAGTTACTATACATTCTTGATATAGCGGGTGCGCAAGGATAAAGACAGTGAGGGCTCTTAGTGGCTCTTACCCCCAGAAACCGCGAATTGTGTACAGCTCACTTAGTGGACCAAATAAAGACGGCCAATAGTCAGGCGAACTCAGTCCCAAAGCAATCGATGGCAAGCCCAATACGCCTTGTATAAGGACGTAAATGACGAGGCGCGCACTCACCCAGAACAAGGTAACGGCGGGCACGCGAAACGCCATGTCTTCGCTGCTGAGCATCCATAGTTGCCAACTTGTCTGCTTGGCCGCTGTGATGAGATGCGGTTCTGGCGGCGGAGCGTGCATCATAGTATCGATGAGGAGGTAACTGAGGGCCGCCTTGGGGAACACGTCAAGAACGAAGCCAACCGGCGTCAGCTTCGTCTGTGGATAGATTATACTTTTCACTTCCCACTCAGTACCCAAGCGTCGAAAATTTGTCGTCAGTGCGAGTGCTTTCCACACCTGCTGGCCCATAGTTGCTTTACCCGCAGGAATAGTCTCGTTGACAGTCTGTCGGCTTGCATGGTTGAACCCTTCTCCGAACGCCTTGTATTTCTCCTTGGTTATGAGTTCCGAGAGCTTGGTAGAATCGAGCTTGGCCAGGGAAATATAATCGATGAGGCTAAGCCAGTGGACGAGAAAGCAGGTGAGCAAGGTGGTTCGCAGCAGCAGTGGCTGGACAAGCCCAATAGCATATCTGCTCACGAGGAAGGCGGCGGCAGAGATCAACAATGCACTGACGGAGCGAGCAATGGTGGCATTCTTCGGCAGAGCAATTACTATGATTGCGAATAACCCATGATAGAGTGTTAGCGCAGATGCTGCGCAGAGAAATGCTGCCGAGTTCATGGCCATCTTTGCGTTCGCCGACTTCTGGCTCAAGTCTGGTTACTGATGGATTTGTAACCGCGCGGTGGGAGAATACAACAGTAAGATAGCAGGGCTCTACTGTTTTAAAGGCAACTTTCCAACACCACGCGAATATTTGTGCAAGAAAAAAAAAGATGACAGTCAGATAAATCTGCAATCTGAGGAGCTCAATGACTAAAAGCTGTGCGCCCGCCAGGAGCACCGCCTCATTGGCCTAACGCTGACCAGCACATAATCCACAGTCTTCGACTATTTAGTCGTAGTGTGACCAAATTAAGCTACAACCCTCGCTGGTGCTTACACAGCTGCTACCCTGTAACGCACAGTAGTCACTAGTTAGGTATGGAGCGACTGTGTTGGACAAGCAAAGAACACACTGTTGTTGATATGGCGGTTTCCTTGGCAAGCCAGTAAAAGGTGATAATTACATACCAAACCTATGTTGCGGCTTCTGGCTGTAAATTGTCTTTAGTGTACCAATCACACATACAGGACTCGCCTCTCTTGGCGGGGCGCTGATTGGTGGGTTTTCTGTCATTCATGTAACGGATGAACTGATTGGGATGCACTCCAGCAGACGGGAGAAATGCTCCACTGTGTAGAACTGCTCGCCCCTACGCCTTGACTCTGAGACGGACGAATAATTTTCGCCGTCCAGAATACGGACGAAGATGCCAGCACGGAAGAATAGCAACGACAACGGCGGAGAGTACCTGCATACCGTGCAGTCGTTCGACAGGGCAGGGTGAGCTATCAATCAACTTCTCTCTCTCGGCCAAATGCCGAAACTAGAGTCTGTGCAATTCGTGGATAATCGCTCCTAGATGGCCGTTGGGCGAGATCTTAAGCTGACATTGGCTGAAAGCCAAGAATAATCTCTATTTGTGTGATTACACATCTGCAAACTATAAAAGTGTCGTCTACGACTGTGACATGGGATTCGCAATTCAAATTTCCACTAAAGTTCAGTTAAAGCCAACAGACTGACTATCTTTATCAATCCCAAGATGCAGATCCATCTCGTTCTCGTCAATGTAGCAATTCTTGCGCTACCTACTGCACTTGCGGTGGGACCAGGCAAATGTTATGTTAATGGTGGCAGCTATGGCGCCGGGTCTTGCCACTCGCTGGATTCTCAAGGCAATCCGACAAATTCCTATGCGAGCTGTCCTGTGAGTGGATCTAAGTTTGAATTTACCAGTCATATATTTTATACTTACTATTATAACAGCGTAATAGCCCGTGCAGAAATAACCTCAACGAGTGCTACACCAACGCATTGAATGGGGCAACTACATGCTCGTAATGTAGTTTTGCATTACATATGTCCGCCGTTACATCAATTATCATCGTGACTATTATATACTTTAGAGTGCCTAGATAGACAAATTACACTTGGATTCGCAGTATAATTTGTGAGTTGGTCTCGCTAGTCGCAACTGATATTTTAAATTGCTCAGAGGGGAGTTGGTAGAGTGAAAGCGACTCGGAGAGGAGAGTTCAGCACTAGTAAAATAAATATCTGTGCAGTTCAGCTGCTCTCACATCATATAAAGACTCCAAAATAGTGTTTATTTAAAGGATGCTATCAAGAATACATTTCGGGTGACTATATTTAAGTGAACGGGTTAGAATTGTCATACAGTAGAAGGTGATGGTGTTTAAAAATATTTCCTTTGAATTTATGCCTTAAAGCTATTACCGTTGAGAATGGCATAGTCAATTTGAAAAGATATCTGCGTTCATGGATCCGTCACTTGCTGAATTTTCGTCGCCACTAGGAACAGGCGAGGGAAGCGTAATAACACTCTTCCGTTATTGCTAGCAGGGTAAGCCTCCTTTATACGGGCTAAGTATGCTGCCAAGAAATCTTCTCTCTCATGGTCTGCAAGCGGATCAATAAAGGCCCTGAGCGCCGTGCCTTTCAGCCACTCAACTATGCTCCCATGGCTGTCCAGAGGATGCTGGTAAACGGTGTGCCAGATGTCAAGCGATGAGCAATACGGAATCAATTGGTCATACAACTCTTGTACACTCTGAATGCGTGTTCGCCCCGGCCCAGACGCGGCCAATGTTTCTGCCCATGGCCCAGATGCCGCCGTGTCGCGCATGAGTGCATGAGAGGGCTCGTCGAGGTTATCGGGAATCTGGATAGCAAGAACGCCACCTGGGGACAAAGATTCCTCAATAAGATGTCTCATGGCTTTAATGCGTTCATTCGTCCCGAGCCACTGAAATGTAGCGTTTGAGAAGATGAGATCCATGGGCTGTGTCGCACGGTACTCACGCAGATCACCGACGGAAAAATCAAGGGCGCGGTGGTGATCAGCGGCGAGGAGAGCTTCCTGGGCCTTGGAAATCATGTTGGGGGACGAGTCAACGCCACTCACGGCCGCTTCTGGGTATTTCGCGGCGAGGAGCGCAGTCGAGTTGCCCGGGCCGCAGCCCAGGTCGACGATGCGCCTGGGCGACGTGAGTGGCACTTGCGCAAGGAGGTCTCGTGCCGGCCGCGTGCGCTGCTCTTCGAATTTCAAGTACTGGGTAGCAGACCAGTCTTTTGCTGTTATCCTCTGTTGCGAACTCGCCATGTGGTTGGTGATAGGTCGGTTGCTGCTTCCAAGTCGGATATGGGAGGTAGCTCTGGCTCTCACCACTACGTTGGTGTGTTTGATGAGCATAGGTTCGTCCTGAAAGAAACTGACACAAGCCGAAATGCACTCTGGTGATGTATTAAGAACCGTTATTCACGCGTCGTGGGGCGAAACTGGGCCAGCCGTTGCTGCCCTGCAGCTGACGTGAGCCTGCCCGCCGGTCGGACTTATTGTGGGTGGCCAAGAAGCAACACACACGATTAGCGCCTAGGTAGCGCAGCATGGCATTGTTGGGAAGCTGCTGTTACAAAGAAAGGCGTCCCATTCGTGGAAAAAGAAAGTGCGAATATTAAAGTTAGCTTTTAGGTTTTGCGCGCCGTTGGCGCCAAGTAAACGCCAAGGTTACACTTGAGCTTCCAGTCACATTTATGAAGCTGTTTCGTAGCTCACCGAACGACTATATAAACCGTGATGTGTTCTCTGCACATTCGCCTTTTCCGCAACACCGAAACACCCCAAGAACTCTTCGCATAAGTCTAGAATGAAGATTGCAGCTTTTACTTCGGCCGCCCTTATTGGTGTCGCCACCTCACTTGCCGTCCCTGAGGTACTGGACGACGAGACCTTCTACAACCTCACACTCCCCGAATTCACCCCATCCGGCGACCGCATCATTGACTGGCGCTCTGACACAGACTCTACTACCACACTCTCTAAACGCAAGGAGTGTGATGGCGGCGGAGGTAGAGCCAACAGCCAGTGCGTGCGGTACTACAGCGGCAGTGGTTGCAAAAATGAGAATCACATCAAGGGCTACAAACCGACATGCGAGGGAAACTGCTACGTCGACAAGTTCTATTCCGTGAAAGCAGTCGGAGACGGCACGTACTCGACCAACTGCGAGCTGTTCTCGGATACGCAGTGCCAGAACAGCCTGGGGAGTGTGGGCAGCACCGTTGGGGGTGGGCACTGCAAGAGCGGAAATGGTTGGAGTATGAAGTGTTTCTACAGATGCTAAATGCTCTGAGTAATGGAACAGACCGGTGGAGAAGTTGATCTCGGCAGTGATATTTACTTTAGAGTAGTTGGAATACTGTGTATCCCGGATTAACTTAACAGCTATTAGGTGGTAGGCTGGAGAAGTGTACACTATCGCAGTAGATGCCATATCTCCAGCAGATGTAGTTATGCGGGGTTTTAAAACCCGATTTTATTTGAATGAAATAATAGTATCACTACATTATACACTGGTGAACAATACACGAACCATCCGATTGTATGAACAAATTTGCATGGCTGAAGGGGAAGAATCTGTGCCTGGTGTCCTTGACACTGTCATTGATGGAGCACAGAGTGTAGACACAGTCCAGACTAAACCTGGTTTAAACCCTTTAGGGATGCCGATTCTCGAAAATGGGAAATATGGCAGCCTTGCGGTGGGGCCTCCGGGGTTGGCTGTTGGAGTAGAGATGCCACAGCTCAAAGCCTGGCAAGGCTCACCGCGTCAACTTGCTGCGCCGCCGTGGCCACCGCAGCCCCTGTGTGGTTAGGCACTGACTGTTTGCTTTTGCTGGGGACACTGGCACTGTGAGTGGCAGTGCAGAGTCTCTTCCAGGCAGCCACGAGTGGGTCTGCCGCAACAAAAGCCGATCTGCCGGGCGCATCTGCCTGGTGAGATGCATGGCTGATTATAGGCAACCATTGAGTCACACCGGGGAGATATAAAACACTGATTTCTCGCTTGCAGGCGACATATCGTCGCTTCAAATTTATGTGCTTTAATGCCATTCAAGTTTCCGAAAAATCCCAAATTTTGGCAGTGCTCAAGATTGGCCCACCATGTCCAACCCCATTAGAGACAGCCCTCACTCTTCTTCTGAGGTGGAATCTAGCAATAGCATCGATACCCCTCTGACAGATGATTCACCGAAAAGCGAGGATGCTTCTGAAAAGTCTGAAAAGATCATCATTGGTATGCTAGCGGACACCAAAGACGTTTTTGCGAAGTTCGATGCGGAAGGAAACAGATCCTGGTCCGACAACCCGCCGACCGACCTCGAGGAGGCGCCGGAGAATGAGACAACAAAGAAGTTCGCTATCATCGTTCGAAAAAGTAAGAACAATGTGACATTCAAACTTCAAGAGAATATCAATACTCATCAATCATATTTGCTTCAGAGAAACCCAAGCAGGCCAGTTCGACAAAGCCCCTCGAGATTGACAGCTTGGTCATCCAATCGCCGCTTCTCAAGAGAGCCCTTGCAGATATTTTGCAAGATTATCCTGGAATTATAACCGACGTAACACGGCTCAAGTTCTTTTCACCGTTTGAGTGTTTTGTGCATCGTTGGGAAGGCTTGGAAAAGGCCATGACCGACGAGGATCGCGACGCAACCACCCGGGAGCACTTGCAGCTACTCCACAAGATCCTCACTGATGAGCTAAGCGCCACGATCCAGCTGAAAAAAGACTACTTCAAGAACAAGGCAACTGACTTCAGCCACTGCTGGCTTCTCTTCACCCCTGGATGTACAATCCTTACTGAGCTACATGGCCAGCCCATTGCTGCCCGCTTTAATAGCGGAACCTACGTCCAAACGCAGTGCGGATTGGTGTATTCTATCAACTGCTCCTATGTTGACTGGGATGGTGTGAGGGTTGGCTGGGTGGAAAAGTCCACGGCCATCTCCCAGTTTCATGGCACCAAACCCTTCTCCAAACTCAGCTGCCACCCCTTGGAATATCATCCTGAACGCGCAAGCATTGAAGTGGAGTTACGTCAACGAGGGCGTCGCTGGGAGGCTCTGCGTGGCTTTCGATACAAGGCGTACAATGGTGTTGCTCTGTACACGCCCGATCAAAAAACGCTCAGCCGTGAGCGAGTGAATTGCCGCATCGTTCTTGATGGCGCACGATGGGAGGATGCAAATCCCAATCATCTGATCTATCTCGAGACCATTCAAGAAGCTGATCAAAGCCAAGTCGACTACGAAATGCCGCCTCTCAACGATTATCACATCTTGCTAACCTCGCCGATAGTGCGAGGCTACTCACTCAAAAATAAACGCTGGATGCAGTTCTTTATCGGGAATGTACAAGAGATTGAGTTCCACGATGGCGCATTCGACTCGCTTGTGCTTTCAGAGGAGCGAAAAAAATTAATTCTCGCTTTTGCACAAAGCCAGGTGAAGCACCGAGACTCATTTGATGATGTGATCAAGGGGAAAGGCCGAGGAATCATCATGCTGCTTTCTGGAGGTCCTGGCATTGGTAAGACGCTCACAGCCGAGGTCGTCGCGGAGCAGATGCGCGTTCCTTTATACACTATGAGCGCTGGCGACCTGGGAAGCTCTTCGTATGATGTTGATGAAAATCTCACGAAGCTGATGAGCATGGTCAGTAACTGGAATGCTGTGCTTCTTCTGGATGAGTGCGACGTTTTCCTGGAGGAGCGTACGGCTGCGGATCTCGAGCGAAACCGCATTGTCTCCATTTTTCTGCGAACGCTAGAATACTATGAAGGCATTTTATTCCTCACGACGAATCGAATCAACAACATGGATACTGCTTTCCAGAGCCGTATACACCTCACATTAGAATACCCGAACCTTGATGCGGTGGCCCGCCGCGCAATCTGGACCACGTTCCTTGATCGGGCGGCACGCGAAGACTCGCAGAACAACGAAAGTCGGATCAGCGAGGCCGCTCTCAAGAGTTTGTGCGCGCTCGATCTCAACGGCAGACAGATTAAAAATATCATGAAGATGGCACAGCTGCTTGCAATGCAGACGGGCTCGGTTCTCACGTATGAACATGTGCAGACTGTTTTGAATATACAGGGCCATACAGTAGGAGCTGAGTAAGGATAGCCCTAGAGGCTGAGCTTACAGTACCTCGAACTCCTATAGATAAACAAACAATTCATATAGCAGAACTGGCTTTAATTAGAAATCCTGATTTGATTGACAGAGGGTGACGAGTGATGGGCTCATTTTGCAGCCCTCGCCTGACCAAGTGCTATCACCAGTCGTGTACCATAAGTCACTGCACCACCTGGAATATCTCTGTCTCGCGCGCCTGGTGGATGAAGCCTCAATTTCGGCACACTTATCGGCATGTTAAACAACCAGTCTTGGTCCTTGATGCCGATTTCTTCTGACTTTTGCCGCTATTCTCTGGTCTTAGCGCGGCATCTGCGGCTGCGGGCTTGTGGCAGCTGGCGGTGCGCTGGCTTACATGCCTGTTGTGTGGTGTTGGGTTCTAGTGGGAATGGTTCCCTGGTGCCCAAAGCGCCTTATAGCAACATTCCATGACTGCGATTGCCCAACTCGGGCGAATACTGTCTCGACTTCATCTCACACACTGGCCCATGATGGAAGAGTCTCAACTTGCTGCTACAATAGGCAGAGACAAGCGGTCGGCTTGTCCAGAAATTGTGGGCACAGAGTCTTGTCTCCACTGACACAGCGCATCGGAGGAACGAGGTGGAATGGGAGGAGACGAGGTTCTCCAACCAAGAAGTAAACTTCCCAATTCATAGGAGCCCAGTCGAAGCGATCACGCGTGGTAGATGGTGGCCTCACAAACACGAAGAGATGCGGATAGTGTAGGCGATGCAGTCATTATGCCGATTCAACACATGGCAGTTTTATAGCGATGGCTCTCAATGTGTATGCTATCTGCAAGGGTAGCGAGGGCGGGGTGACGGCCAGGAAGCGACTCGCTGCAGGAGAGCGACAACGTATCACATAGCGACAGAGAAATTGCAGCAAGATTTTGGCTTTGCTAGTACGGTGTGTACATCAGGTACATTGTTGATTCAGCATAGTGATTCCTAGTTTCCATTCAAGTAGGGCCGAACTACCGCCTAAGCAATTTTCACTATAGTGACTTGCCCTAGTTGCAGTTCGAGAAGATACAAGGTCCAGCAGCATTTAGATAAGAATAAGAAAGCGAAGGACTTCATAGTCGGTGACTAGTTTGCACACCGGCTTACCACCGGGGTCTCTACTAAAAAAATTCCCCAGTTAGGCTAGCCCTCGACATGGAGCCATGAGAGTCCGTACTTACATGTTCATTTGTGTTTGCAGTCTAAGCATAGGCGGAAGAATACGCACTGGGAATTCCGCTGGCACTCACTTCTTAGTTTCGTCCGAGTGCCAAGGTATACCATAGAAGCAATTACGGTGATTTAAGACAACCTACCGACCTACGGCGAGCCGACCGATCACGATACCTAGAAGGATGTCGAAATCTGGCATTGGGAAGTCTGCATTGGAGGTGAGTGCTCAGAACTCCTGAAACAGCCAGAGACTGACTAGCGTTCGTTGGTGTAGCTTTAAGAGTGGTCGATACTTTGACGCCCACGGCATCCAGACACGCAAGACGGGGCTTATCAGGTTACCGGGTGATGACAACCACAGCAACGGAAATGGCAGCCACAATATGGATGACTTGGTTGCCTGTTGAACGGTAGCGGGTATATTTCTGCGCGCTAGGGTGCGTGAATTATGAATTGTGTGACCCGTGCGTCCATTTTATTCCGCAGAAACCTAGGTATGCAGTGACGAAGATAGTTCCAGGTAGCGAATAGTATATTACTACTTTAGTGGGCAAAAGGATAATCCAATTTATGTTTTGGTTGCAGAAAGTCACAGGACATGTCTACACAGATTTGTCCTCCAAGCCGTCAACCCCACACTGGCGAGCGGCAACCATACGAGGTCGCGACTGTGCCACCAGGTCCAAAGACGCTAATGAGACCTTCCACGGCAGCCCATGTCCCCATTCCGGACGTCGCCAAGCCAGCAAGGCAATAGATAGCGCAGGGGATGTTGATGTACCACGCCTTCATGAAGCCACGAGTCCATCTCTTCAGTCCACTGTCGTGCATCACGTTTTCACCCGTCTCGGGATTGAACCCCTCTCCGGGCAACTCAGCACCAGTTTGGATGGACCACCCCAGATATGCAATACCAGGAAGTGAATAGCTGAAATTGACAGCAAAAAGACCACCGACAAAACCCACGATGCCGTTCAGGTTAGGTACCGCAGCAGCGATAAGGAAAGCGATGATCCAATACATAGGTCCCAGAGCATACCACATCCACCGGCCTCTCTTCGACGCGATAGGCGGGAAGTTGAAAATCTCCTGGAAAACTTCGATGTAGACAGTCTTCATACCGACGTGGAAGTATAAGACTAAACATGGATTAGTCAAAGCGAGAGGACAGAGGCCACAATCATAAGCTTACCGGCGGCAATAAGGCCTGTTAAGAGATTCAAAACATTGTTGAATGTACGCAAGCCAGCGGGGTTAATGACCTGATAGATGACAGAAGCCGAGTATTGCCCAAAGTAACTGTAAACAAAAAGACCAAAAAACAGATAAACGACGCAAATGAAAGCTTGGGCGCAGATCATTCCCTTCCAGAAGTCCATTGGGTGGCGCATCTCCGACATGAAGGAGACGAAGAGAATGGCACCGCTGTAGGCATCTACCAGCACATTAATATTATTGGTAGCAATTTGGCGTATGGCAGCTGTCCAGACTTACAAACCATGTTGTCAACACCATTGAAGATACCCGCGAACCCATGGGCCTGCTGCTGATAACTATCTGGGACGAGACCGACGAAAGTCTTGATGGGCAGCTTCTCTTTGGGTAGAATCGTAGATCCGAAGATAGGGGGGTAGTAGATGTCGAATTTGGCGGCAGCGACCATGCTTTTTCCATGTCAGTATGCAGGATGAATGTGCCACTTCCACGGTGAAGTTACTCACATGGAGATGAAACTAATGATATTGAACCAGACGGAGAGGTTGCATATCCATCCTAGGCGCTGCAGCGACCTAATACTTCCGCCAACCATTCCAATGAGCATTATTATAATCATACAGACAATGAAACACAAATTCGGCCCAGCGAGGAGCGAGATCACGCGCCCCTTGCTGAAAATGAGGACCATGACAGTACAGAATTGCTGCAGAGACTGGGCAATGTTGATGAAGTGTCTAGTCGTGGGTCCAAAGACGCGGAAGAAAATATCTCCATAGCTGAGCATTGGGTAACGGGAAGAATCCATGGTTGTAAATATTCTCCAGAGCATCAGTCCGCTCAAAGTAGCCGCAAGTCCAAAGATGACATACAGCGCAACTCCCGTGCCGTATCCGACACTTGCAAAGACAAAGCTAGAAGACCCAAATTAGTGATACAGTACTAGGAAAGACCTCAGGAAGACAACTAACGGAGTGCTCGACCATCCGAGAATGTCGGTTGTCACCAAGAAGAAGATGGAGCTCCATCCAGCAGTTCGCATCGCTCGAGCCGCAGTCTTCCACTCTTCGTCAAGCGAAGCGGCACTGGAGTCAGCCTGGGCGAGACTCGGCGCCACTTTCTCGGAGCTCATTTCTGGTGCCGTCAGAACTTGTTGCTGACTCTCCTGGCTCTGCTCGGACTTGGGCGACTTGAACATGTTCCTGAAGCGTCCTGCTACGCCAGTATGCTCTGACCCGCCCTTTTCTTCAGTCGATGGTCCGGTACGCGTGGAGTCTTGCTGGTCCATCTTCTTGTTCTCGTGGTGGACGCCCTTGGAAAATCGACTCTTAATTAGCTTTTTGAGCGTCATTGGCCCTCGACGCTCGAGATAAAGCCGTTCTGCCTCGCGCTCTTCAGCCCGCTCGACCTTGGCCCAGTAGCGGAATTCTGCAAACGAGACGGTGGGATCAACGCGGTAGTCGATTCCGTATCCGCGTAAAGGCGCGGTCTTTTGAGGCATGTCGAGAGATTTGTCACCTTCACGTCTGGCCACCGCCGTCTCGTAGGCCGGCGACGCCGGCTCAATTGGTAATTCCGCAGAGCCAGTGTTCACCATATTGTTTAGGTCGAAGAATTCGAATGTAGACACTAGTGAAAAATAATGATTCTAAGAGGCGAAAGAGAGGGGAGATGAAAGCGAGGTAGGTAAGGGTGGGCACGCCATACTTATGGGGGACGGCATGGGCATGCAGGCCTAGGGCGAATTCGAGGATTGCATACATTAGTTGGCCCGTTTCAAGACCATGATGGGATTATCGGAGAACAGAGACCAAAGTCATTGAACTAACGTAACTAGTATGGGATATTGTCCAGCAAACAGGCCAAGGAACACGACGGTACCCATTCAAGGGGGCCGACCAGGGCTCCATTCCACTCCACAGTGGCGGCGCGGGGGCCATGGCGCCCGAGTTTAGCACGCAGAGTTCGTTGGCACAGCGGCGGTACAGCTGTTTTCGACGGGGCTGCTCCATAACTAGGTACCTACCTACTTGCCTACCCAGTGCATAGTAATTAGGTACCTCTGCTACCGTAGTAGAGTAGTTGGTGTCGCTGCCACGGCGCAGGCTAGCGGATACAGCGCCGGAAACAGTGCCCGATGGTAGCCATCCCGCTGTTGGCAGCAGTGTTGAGAATGACCATCCACTTGGGGATTAGAACAGCGCAACCTCCTAAACAAAAGTTCCGAGCCTGATTATTCCCAAACGATGCAACGATAGGCGGGCGACCAACCAGAAGCTATCGGTACCGTACCCGTCGCAGAAATCTGGCCCATCCCCGTAATTCCCCTACCCATTGTTGGATGGGCTCGACGGATTGCACGGATACGACGGCTCGTTAGTCGCAAACCCTCGAGGCAGAGACAACTTGCCAGGCAACCAAGTTATTCCCCAAACAAGAAGTATCCGTTATTCGCTATCATTTACTGGAACTGTCATGGAGCCGAGGGTGGAGATGGCCAGACCTGCCTCCCCAACAACAGCTGAGGCGAAAGCCTTGTCGTATTGAGGACCTGACTAGCCGACTCGTCTGTGGGGTTGGGAGTTATTATTTGCTAACATGACGAGACGATCATTTGCCCGCGACGCATAATTTCGTTCAAGCGGAAATCAGGCTGCGAGCGTTGCTGATCGACGGACTTCGAGCAGCCCTCGGTTTATTACGCCTGCCTCGTGGCCAAAATCTGGGGGCGCCGCCTCATCACAGATACCAGGTGCCAGGTTGCTCCAAGGGGTGGGGTTATCTTCGCTGCTGACTACTTTCAATGGCCCAAATAACCGAATGATGGGGCCCAAGAAAACTCCTGCCACTGCACCAAACTCACAGTGGCCTTGCCATATTATTACTTTGCCAGCCTGCCCCGCCAAATCCCTCATAACATTCAAATTCTCCTCACTGCAATGCCCGGCGGCAACTGTAATTTCTCCATCTCACGCAGTCCGTAATCTCCCCCAACCAACACCATTGAACCAGCAGATAAACGACCGCGGCAGAGCGGGAAGGAAGTCGACATTAGGTTGAAGGTCCACCAGCGGACACTCCTACGGGTGGAAGCCAGACGGCTTCGGCGGAATAGCAGGTATCGTTTCGTACGCTACGTTCAGAGTCGGTTCTTTCCAACATTTACCCCATGGTTCACATGGGTTTTGGCTCAGGTAGATGCGCGCTTAGGGCCACAGCTGGCGTGGGCTTGACACAACCGTCTGGCCGACGGGTCGGAAACGGCGACTTGTCCTACACATGATCCCAAGTATTAGTGGGTTGTATCATGCAGCGTCGAGTGTTCTTTCTATTCCTAACTGTGAACCCCAGACCCCCAAAGCTTCCTCTTGCTCAGTGTGCAGTCAGGTGGCCCAGTTCGGTTGAACGAGACTAGTACTCACAACAGGGTAGTCAACAGCTGTGGTCCGTGTCAATGAACGGCAGCTCCCAGATTGTCTCTGATGCACTTGTTGCGCTTATTTTAATTTCAAGCTATTAAGCAACGACGTTGGCATCCATAACGAACGGACTACGGAACCAGATCTTCCTGGAGTAGTCACCAGCGTTAAACGATGGCCGCTGGCCCCTTCGTGGCAGCCTAACGCTTGTCTGTCGCCATGGTTTGAGTAATTGCATCAACATACTTTCGCGTCGAATCCTATATCGGGACCGACGATTTAGTACACCCCGAGTTTTTTTGTCCGCACGTCCATTTTAATCTAACTACAGCCAAATGAAGACAGTAGTAATAATCATGATTCAGTGTGAGCAGGGCAATAGTCTTGATTCAGCCTTGCAAGAGCGAGGTCATATTAAGGAGCAGTGCACGATGCCGAAGTGGAGCGCTGTAATTATCACTACTGGGGTTTATAACTTTCGGTAGGGATTGATGTGAATCTTGCACGCTCTAATAAAACAATAACTGTGAGAATTCGAAAACCAGACAGAACTCTTAATTGGCCAGCTTTATATCTTTGCCGTTCTTTTGTGAAGCAAGAGCCGCGTCACAGTCACCACAGCGCCAGGTGACTGTCTCCCACCAGTTGCGGCGACCAGGCAGAGGCCAAAACATGACATCCATGAAGCGCTGCATGCCTTTTCCGCGACCCTCAACATTGGTCTTTACCACTTTGCCGCAGTGTGGGCACTCAACTGTCTGGCTAACTGGCCGCATGCGGTTCAGAGCGACAGGCGGACGAGTTGTTGGCTCTTGTGATGACAATGTCTGTGCAGTGGCTTCCATTTTTGTGGCAATTCTGTTTAAAAAACCCTTTCGCCAAGGTCAGCGAATACAAAAAGTCGTTGGATGTTGCAGTCATTCATACCCGCCGGTCCGATTTGGATATATGTTTTTTATTCTGTGAATGGTGATATGGGGTTTCACAAAGTGATGGATGTCTATAACAGTAGAATGTAAGTCCCTGATGGCCGATGGATTTGGCGTTCCATCTGGGGCCTCTCGAGCCTTTATATCTGTATCTGCGGCGCGCCGGACGTTACACTATTCAAAATTGCAAAACTGCTATGATGCTGTGGCACGTGGGAAACTGGGTAGACTCAGCCCTCTTGCTTGAGAATGTCAGTCAGCCCCAAGGCTTAGCCTTGGTGGTTCAATCAGAATGTCGATTTCCTGTGCCCCAGCCTGTCACCCCTGCGTCGGAATATCCTAAATCGCCAGATTTTAATGTCGATCGCTCGCCCTGACGACGGTGGCGGTGCAATGCTTACACAAGCCTTAGCCCAGCTTTTATTCTTGGCTTGCCCCTGCTGTTGCTCCACCATTGCGAATGCACTAACTGAAAATGGTCCTACCCTGCGCTACCACCAAGCTGCACAACGTCTGCTGACGGGCACAACAGGGCCGCCAATGACGCTGGCAACAATTAAAATATTGATGGCAGAATTTTTGAATGCCTTACCAAGTGCAGTACCAAATGCATTGGCCAAAATATCGGCCTCGTTGCGGCGAGGAAAGGCAACGTCAGGAACCTCTTAACCCAAAAACTTGCACCGTGGCTCTCACTCACTGCCAAGCTTATATACCCCAACAATCTCGCACTTCTGCGTACCGCATCTAATGCTTGCGATAGACCTCGCGGGCATTCCGCTTAGCCACCGCAGGGATGAACGAACCAAAATACTCCCCTGTCCAAAAGCGGCCGCATTTGGGGATTCTACCAAACCAAAAAGGGTCTGTTAATCTGAGCACACATTGGCCAACTGCGTTCAGGACACCGTCAATCAAACCACCAACACTGAGAACCCATTTGTCCTCGTCGCGCTGAACGAGCACGGCCTTGGCTTCTGGATACGCCTCAATAAGCTCCGCCCACAATATACAGCCAGGAACGGCCGTAATGGCGGCAGAGTGACCCAGCAGCCGATCAAACTCAGCCCTGCTATACTGCTTGCCAGGGTGGCTGAATTTCGCACAAAGTGCTTCGTTCCACATGTCGGCCTCCCTGCAGTTCTCAAAAATACTTGCGCAGTAATACGGTTTCTCATAGCCAAGAATGGAATTAGCCTCTCGCATAGAAACTGTTCCTGTGCGCTGAAGGCCAATTGAGAGGACTTCCATGTCGACAACTCGTTTAGAGCCGCGACGGTCGACATTGAAGTCGGTGTTAAGCATGGCGGCCCAAACGCCGAGGCGCTCATAGTCTGCTGCTGTAGCCATCCCAAAGACGGATTGGAGAGGACTAACGTAACTTGCAGAATCAGATATGGTCAGTGTGTGGTGAATAAAGAGAATATGAAAGAAAAAGGGAAAGAAATTTCAACACCAGTTCCCAGCTATATTATTAGACACTACTCGACACAGGATCACTTTGGGTAAGCGCAGGTGAGACTAGTGGACATCAGTGGACATCACTGAGTTGGTTAACCTGTCAACCTGGAAGCTCCACCAGGCCAGGCTTATTGTCACCACACAGTTCCTGGGGCAAGGCCCTGCTGTCTGCCTCAGCCCTACCAAATCTCCCAAATGTACCTTTCGATTCGCGCTCTTGGATGCGGCTCCCCCTCGCCAATGTGCTCTTTCTCTGGCGCTTAACTACCCATAAAGCGCCAAGAAGCCCAAAGATTCCAAGGACTCCTAATACTGCGCCCACAACGATGCCAGCGATGACGCCTCCACCTAGCGGCGGCGCCGGGACCTTCTCCTTACCAGTGCCATTGCCCACTGTACCATTGCCCATTAGCGGCACTGTTGCATTAAGCAGCGATCCGCCATTCCCTTCCCTCGGAGGTTTTGTCGTACTTGCATCGCGGCCCTGACTTGGCGCAGGTGATTCAATGCCCACGCTTTGTGTTGTGACGCCGAAATCAGGCCCAGAAGCTGTTGGGGCCGAAGACGTTCCTGCGCTTGGGTCTGGCGTTGAATCGCGGGCTTTCCCAGTCGATGCGGCTGCGGATGTGATCGTCGCTGAGGCAGAGGCGGGTGCATCCACTGTTGAGCCGCGGGGGTCTGTGATCTCTGGCTTGCTGCCAGTCCTCAATGTAGAAGGGCTGTCTCGTGTTTTCCAATCATACGAAAATCGGATACCGTTTAACCCTTTCTCGTCATTATCCAAGTTTCGCAGGTTGTACCAGCAAAAATCGGAGGAGAAGTCGTTTGTGAATTGAAAAAGCTCCGATCCGTCGAATGGATGGGCGTTCTTATACACGCCCACTAGAAGGTAGGGATGATCAGTACGTGCTTTTTGCACAAACAAGTTCTGCAAGAAATTTCAGGGCTTGGAACGGACTGATCACCAAGTTTGCATTGTCAACTTTGCCGTTGTAGCAAAATGCCCATAAGCTGGCATTTGGATAGTTGGACTTGTAGCTGACTTCCATAACATCCAAGTTGTGCATGACATAGCCGGTTGTGGCGGGGAACAGAAACTCGGCCGTCCATTCATCTGACATGACAGGTCGTAACAGTATGAAGAGAATTATTCTGGTGAGGGCGCTCGCCCAATCGAGGCGAGGGTAATGCATCATCATGGCATCTCGCTGGCTGTTGCTTCGAAATACAGCCAGGACAGATGGCCTGCAAATTGAATTGGCGGAGTCTGCGAAACGTTGATGTAGCGTAAAAATGTTATTTTGAATTAATACGAGATTGAAAAGTAGAAAAGTACGACGTCCAAGGCCAAGGAGGGCGGAGAGGGGGTATCACAACACGACCGTTCAGATTTAAGCGCCAGGAGAGCTTGGGTTGCTGTCATTGGCCACTGGCTTGAGCCCGCACAACGAACACTCTTCCATTGGTAACTAACAGTGAAATTTAGGCGCGCAGTCAACTAGCTTCTGTTTCAGAACTTTCGTGTACTCGTCGAAAATGGGTATAGCGCTTTCGAATGGGCTGCCAAGATTAGTCCCTCCATAGGGTGAAAGCCCTGCGCGAAGCTTGCTTGAGAGAAAGCAACGCTCAGCGGTGAAATCCGGGCTGTCATGTACTGTAGATACCATGATGCTCCACGTTTCCGAAAGTGAGCACCAAATTCAGTATCGCTCCGGGCATGTGATCAAATCGGCGGGTTGCGGGATGGGCCAGTATCCAAATACGACATATTGTGACCTTTCGAGGAAGCATAAAAAAGCAGGAAGGGGCACAGTCCATGGCTCGCTCTCCGAGACATAGATGACTCAGGTCATGGCGGGGGAGAATTCGAACAGAGTGTTAATGCAGCGGATGTGTAGAGAGCTGTTCTCAATATTTTATGCTGCGACGGCGGCTGCTTTGGCACACAGTAGAATGGAGGTCGAGAGAAGCTGCTGCCGCTGGCCCGAGAAACCCGAGCAAATAAGATAATTCCGCTATTCCGGAATTGAAATTTAAGGAACAGAAAGCAGCTTCCAGAAGCAGGTCACGCCGTGCCCACATATCCATTTCAATTGGGTAAAACGAATGATTGCACTGGCATAACCCTCCACTCCGGTATGGTTCATCCATAACGACCCATCTCAGCTATTCAGCTGCGATGGGCCTTGTTTAGGAAATCAGCGGCTCAACGCTAGCCACGCTGTGTGTTGTAACTCATGCGCAGTATTACATGTCTCAGTTTTCGACTTGGCAGCACGTAAACCAAACTACTGCCACTGAGAAAAAAANTTCTCTGAATGATTCCGGCATTCTTCCGTCGCTGGATGATTATGCGCCCGCGGCACACTTCTTGGTGCAGCTTCGCAGCGTCTCGTCTTCATGGAGCAACTTTGGTCCGATATGGGGCAGCTTTTACAGCGTACCTTTTATTACGGGCAGCAACTGTAAATATTGTTCTTGGCGTAAGACAAATATTGCCTCTGTTTTTCGGTTCTCCCCGCAGTTCTAAGCGACTTTCTCAGCTCTGCCCTGGATCAGCAGTGAATGCCTATCAGCCTCGATGGGGTGGTGGAGTGGTGAAGCTTCACGAATCCGCAATAAGCTTGTTTTAGCCTCTGAAAGATCGGCAAGCTGAACGCGACAGGCAGAATTCATCACTCTGGCCTCAGCATCAGGAGAATTGAATGGATACACTATTGCCTCGCTGAAGAAACTCATGACTATAAAGGTCGGGCATTTCCTGGTGTCGAACTGACTTTTGAATCATCATCAGCCTACACTACCAGCATCACCGCTTTCTACTTCTCCCACCAAGTGATTTCACCTCGTCATCTTCACCCTTCTTCCTCATTGAATCAAACATTCATTATCAATATCGTCAAAATGCAATTCTCTCTCATTGCTCTCGCTGGCCTTTTGCCTAGCGCCCTCGCCGCTGTCGCTAGCCCCGTTGAAGCCCGCGCTCTCGAGGCTAACCAAAACTTCGAGGTCGCTGCCGGTAACTACAACTTTACCGAAGATTTCGGCCCGGCCCTCGCCTACACTTTCAATGCTATCGCCTCCATTCCCGACGATGTCCTTGCGGAAGGCGATGACGCTGCAAACAAGTGGTTTGTCGAGAACAACTACCGCAGCGCTGGCCTCCAGTTGGCCGCCGATACCGACGAGGCTGCCGTCTCTGAGCTTGAAGCCCGTGGCTTTTGGCAGGTTACTAAGTGCGTTGGCTCCGTTATGTGGGCTATCGGCTCTACCGCCATTCCTGTGGCAAAGATCGCTCGCATCAAGAAGTACATCGAGGCTCTGGGTGGCGTCAAGAAGGCCGTCCAGCTCATGCTCGGCGCTACCAGCAAGGCTGAGAAGCTTAAGGCCGGTGGTCAGGCTCTTGTCAGCCTTTCTGCCGAGCTTCTTGGTATCGCTGGCGTCAAAGCCAACTGCTTCTAAGTGCTACTCAGAAGTACGGCCGTTCTGTTTCTAGCCTGGTACCGATGAGTTATGTAAAGGGTGGAAAGCAGTGTCGCGCCGCGCTAAGCAAAATTGTATCTACTGAACAGTGAAGGGAATTGAACTTTCGATAGTATATAGCTCTACATTTATCGATGAACTTCAAGTTGACGAGACTCTTGCCTACTAAATTTGTACTTGCCTCAGCTCAGTCCACGAACGAGAATGCCACTGCCATTCAGAAAGCGCCATGGATTTGGCGCCGGCCATTTTCACGCTGAACCTCTCTGGCTCGGAGGTTCGCCTCTCTTCCAAGGGCAATTAAACGTGTCTCTCTCAGACAGTGGATGCATATGCCTAGTTTATAATGGTAAGCGCCTGAACCGAGCTGTTACAACAGATTCAGATGGCAAGAACCCTTAGCGGCGACTGGGAGAAAGATAACTTTTTTTTTTCAGTTAGACACTATGCGCAGCGAATTCTATGCGTTCTTATCTGACTGCTATCAATGAGTGGTGTGTTGTGCATAGAATAGCAAGTTACAGGCTACCTCCCGTGGAGTTCGAGTCGCGATCATGCATCACCAAGTCGTAATAGCTGCCCTTCTGCGCCATCAGCTCTTGTGGAGTTCCCACCTCTAATACTTCTCCGGAGCCCATGACAACAACTCTGTCATAGTCTGCGATGCTCTTGAGACGATGAGCAATGGTAATGAGGCAGCGCCCCTCACCCGAGGCCGCAGCCTCGCGCAGTGCCTTTTGAATACCGGCATCTGTTTCCGAGTCCATATTGGACGTGGCTTCATCAAGGAGCATCAACTTCGACTGCCTAGCTAAGATGCGACAAAGGGAGAGCACTTGGCGTTGGCCATGCGAAAAGTTTTCGCCTTTCGCTTTTACCTGTGTCTCCAGTGTGAGGATCTCGGTCGCACTGCTGGCGGAATCGTCGTCCGATGTAGCCGGAGACTGTTGCCGACTTGCCCTAACCGCGGCAATAGACTGACATACATCGAGAGCCTTTTGCAGAGCAGCCTCGGGGATTGTGTCCGTTGGATCAAGGTTCTCTGCGAGCGTGCCCTGGAACAGCTGTGACTCCTGTGGAATCAAGGAAATGGCTTGTCGAAGTTGTTTGTATGTAAGGGTGGTAATATCAATACCATCGTATAATATTTTGCCGGAAACAATATTTGTAAAGCGAAGCATGGACAAGACGAGCTATTTCGAATCATGTTAGCGAGTTTGCAGCAACATAAATGTACCTGCACACCTACAGTGCTCTTGCCACTTCCAGTTCTGCCGACGACTGCCACACGTTCACCTGCATTGAATCGCAAGTTGATATTCTTCAGAATATCAGGCCCATCCAATTCGTATCGCACAGTGACGTTTCGGAATTCTATTGCGCCAGTGCTCGGCCAGTTGGCCGGTGGTGTACGAGGGATTTCCGTCTCAGCCCCTTCCATGCTTTTGACCTCGCTGATCGATTCTGGTTCTGGTGGCAGCTTGCCATACTCTCGGACACGATGAAACTATCGTATGAGGTTAGTGCATTATTTTAGTTGCATAGAATAAGGAGCTCCTACCGTTTGCATTTGCAGATTCAACTCGCTGACTGTAAACACCAAGGCGAGGACGTTCGAGCTAATCTCGGTTGCTTGCGACAGGCAAAAGCCGACGATTCCTGCAGACAATCTGTCACTCTCCCAAATCGCTAAAAAGGCTGCGCAGACATTGATCAATCCAGAGATTGTGTTCATGCGGAACTTGATCCATTGATCCGCATCAATTTGAGAGATGCCAGCCTCGGCAGAGGAGAGGAGCAAACTGCCTAGTTTCTCAGAAAAGACACTGGGAAGGGACGTGGTAGCACGAATTATGGCCATTCCGTTGAGTCCTTCGGAGAATCCTGACAAAATGGGCGACTGGCTGGCAGATAGAAGCTGCTTGAGGTAAATCGCGTTCCGATTGTACATGACTCCCACAAGGACGCCAAGCGCAGCGAGTGTCAAAGTTGGTATCATGAAAATAGGGAGGAATACAGTGATAGCACTGAGCATCATCACCCCCATAATGATGGTGCGGGCTGTCATGAAGACCGATCCGATGATCCTCTGATCAATAGTCTCAATGTCACCAGACATGCGATTGATGACTCGCCCCACGGGATTCTCGGTATACCAAGCCAATGATACATTGAACAGTGCAAATACAGCCCTCTCGTGAAGCGTTTTTGCAGCATACCATGCACCCCTCAGGAACGTCCAAAAGCATACGGTATTGAGAGCTTCAGTACCGATACTGAGCGCGACATAGACACCAAGGTAATATCCAGTGTTGGCAGAAGGTCCAGTGTCTGCATAGTCGACCCAGACCCGTAGCCAATACTTTGTAACCATCTCAGCCGCCGTCTGTGACAACAACACAAGCATGGTCAAAATAACCGCGATTGGACCGCCGAAGTACATCAAGTACTGCAAGACTGTGTAGATTGTCATTAGTAACATCTCGCCAGGGTTAACGACATATCTTACCTGGAAATCCACCAAGTACACCGCTTTGGTCCACTTCTTGATCAATGATGTTTGGGCTTTCTGTCTCTTGTGCCTTCACGAGTTGCTCCACCCCATCAGCTGCGGCTGCCTCGGTGGGGTTTGCGCCAGAGGCGACAGGCAAAGCTTGTGCAGCGCGAACATGTCCAATATTTTGATCGATAGATTTGATTGAGCCATTATCAAGGGTGATGGCTAGATCAGCCTCTTCGGTGACCCATTTGAGTTGGGTGACAAGGATAACCGTTCGGTTCTGGACAAGTTCAGAACAAAAGACCCGATTCCAAAGCAGAACGCTGGTTTTGGTGTCTAGTGCTGAGAAAATATCGTCCAGTATTAGGAGAGGTGCGAAAGTGTATAGTGCTCTTGCGAGTGCAACTCTCGCGCGTTGTCCGCCGGAGAGGGCCGCACCATTCTCGCCAACATCGGTTTCGTCCCCATCTACCAACTCCCCAAAGTCAATATCGAGACAGCAAGCCTTAGTAACAGCTTTATAACGTATCTCATCATATTCAAGCGTGAATAAAATATTTTCACGGATGGATCGAGCTTGTAGCCAAGATGTCTGTGAGGCGAAAGCCGCATCTCGTGGGCGCGTGACGGAGCCAGCCTCCTTGACCGTTTCTCCAAGTAGCGCAAGTAGTAGCGTAGTTTTTCCACTGCCGCTGATGCCGGTAATAGTATTCAGACCATTTTCAACGAAATCGATGGCAATGTCTGATAGCCGGAAATTGGAAGTTCGATTGCGGCAAAAGGTTGCGCCCTCTATTCTCACAGGACCTTCAGGGTATTTTTCGAGCGGATCAAGAGCCAAAAAGAAGCTATCAAATCGACGTAGACAAACTAGAATTCTAGGAAGTTCCAGTGCCATACCGCAGATGAAGTCCAGATTTTGTCGTACACCATCGAACAGCGTAACAGTTGTGTAAGCAATGGAAGCAGTCATTTGCAGCTTGAGGACTCCGACAAAGAGACCAAACATTGCCAGCATGGCACCGATTGGCATGAAGGATGTAATCTGTTGAAATGCAACCCAAAACATGGCGATATACCAATTCTGCTGCTGCTCCTTCGCTCGAATACCTTTTATTCTCGTGACGATAGAGTCCTCCCAGCCAAAATATTTGATGGCTTTGATTGATCGAAGGTACTCGGATAATAACGACACACGAATATCCTGGAGTGCCTTTAACTTCTCTTCAAACCCCATCATAAAACTCATAATATACCCAGCAATTGGGGTGCTCAGAAGCACTATGAAAAGGCCAGCAAACATGGGCCAACCAATGACACTGTACAGACCGACAACGGCCAGCACTGACGCGGGAACTTGAGCGACAGCCATGAGGAAAACTCGTAAACTTGCGATCGTATTCATGTCTGTTGATATGAGATTTTCCAGCATGCCCGCTGCAGTACCCTGTCTCGCCTCGCCAGTCTCTGCTCCATTTTCCTCCGCGTTTTTGTCACCGAGAAAGTTGCCGCTCAGCTCGCGTGAGTTCATGGCACAATGAAAAACTTCGCTAGTAAGCATAATCTTACAGTACATGGAGAGCTTTCGAGTGACTGAGATGAATTTCTGGAGGAGGATGCTCTGGAGCAGGCGTCCGCCAAACATGACGACAAGCCAAACGTATGGTTGCACTGTCGCTGCCTCTGGATTTCGGATGTATTCGAGGATTTGATAGAGACTGAGAGGACCACATAGCTCAAAGAACGGGTACAAGCAGCCAAGGATAACAGATTCTATGATCTGCGGTCGTAAGAAAGCAAAAATCGCCCGGGCCGTTGTTTGGCTGTTTTTCCTAGCATCGGCAAAACCACGCCGCAAGAGCTCGGGGTGATAATGCCATGGAATCTTGGGCATATCAGCCATGGCGATTTTTCCGGTAAAACTCTTGTAAACGAGCTTGTCTATGTGCCCAAATGTGACATTTTCATTTATCCAGCTTCGGGTTTCCTCGTCGGATGGCTCGGCCTTGAAGCCTTCTGGGACATCAATGCCTTCTCGTGGCGGTTGCCATTCACGCGGCGAGAATCCGTATGTCAAGATGGTAGTACTGAGCGACGCAATTGCTAGTGATGTGGTCATGTCCGGTCGAAATGACGAGTCCAGCAGGATAAGGGGTGATAAATCAGCCGCGCATGCAAGGATAAGAATCGAAGTAGAAACAAAAACCATCTGATGAAGCAGCATCGGCCTTGTTCTCCCTCGCACGATGACGCGAAATACTCCAACGAGAAAGACGTATCCGGTGGCAACAACATTGTACAGTTGTCTGGGACTGTGGCAGCTGGCGACGAAGAAAAGCCCCAGGGTCAGTCCACGGAAAAAATGGCCGAGCGCTTCGTAAAAAAGTATCCCGCGAGGTTTGAAGGGCACCGCTTTTCCCGAGCCTTCGTTTCGGATCTTAATCGTTCGTAAAATGGCCCAGGCGAATGACGCTAGCGTAACTGCGGCCTGAATAGAGCCCTGCTGGGCGACCGCGGCCAGGTACCGAATCCATACGGGGTTGCTGTGTTTGGTTGTGAGCAGCGTGATGATGAATTGGGTCAGAATATTATGCTGACCTTTTCTCTTCGTCGTACGCATAACTGAAGAATTCCTGGACATTGATGCGGGAGGGGTACAAATACAGGTAGTCCATGATGGGCTATTCATCGGCGCATGCGCCTTGGAGACGATGAAATTCGCGATCCCTGACGCAGTTCTGCGACGGAGCGTCTGCTATTTAAAGGGGTTGAGGAACAAGGCGGTGGCAATTCCAATGGCAAAAACTCATGAGCTTTTGGAGGTGGAAGAAGCAATGAAAACGAGAATGTCGGGATTGGGACGGCGTATTTAGAGAGCGGGGGACAAGGCTACAGGATGTGTCAAGACATGTCCAAGGTTAATAAATATCAAGGCCGACTGACTCTTCCATCGTGGCGGGTCCTGGATTTGGCTGACCAGCGCGAGCTATCAACTTATTCGTGGTCTATTCCCACTTGGGCCAGCGATACAGTTAGTCCAAGCCACATGGCGCACTGCTCGTTTATTCGATAGCTAGCTGGCTTGTCAGCTCGGCAACATAATTGCTCAATGGTCGGTAGGTGGCTTCCCACCTGCCTCTTCGGTCGCAGCAGCTCAGCACGCCAGGCACTGAGTGCTGCCCGTCGGGTGGGTTTCAGTGCATCACTCCCCCGTGTTTGACGCCCCAGCTGAATGGTAAAACAGCAGGATTGCGCGTCGCTCATCGTCACGGCAGAATTACACATACTATATCGGAATTGACGCTTGGCTCGATTAAGAAGCATGCCGAACCGAGCCTCTAGGATTCGGTCAAAGGTTTTAGCCGTTTATTATCTAGCAGCTATCAGCTCTACCTTTTAACAGCTGCTTCATTTCCAGCGAGTATTCGGGGATCATCGGTGGGGACACGCGGCTGTGCTGGCGTCGTCTTCTTGTCACAAAGGCCTTGCGTCAGGCTCGTTCGGCCCCCATATTGGAAAGAAAACCGAGAGGTACTCCTCCACTTCCAGCTCCTTGTCAAATTTACCCTGAAATATTCGGCGGAAGATGGCTTGGTAGTGCTCAGCATATCGTACTGACCGCATGGCTTTGGTGTACTCCCAATAGGCGGGGTAGAAGCCGGCAAATTGCCAATCAACAATGCCAGATAATCTTCCGGCGTCGACAAGAATATTTGAGGGGAATAGATCAGCATGCGTAAATATAATTTGATGCTCCTGGGAATGCGCGTGGGGAAACTTTTGCAGCAGCTCTGCTTCACGTCCACGCGCGATCTGCTTGTTAAATTCGGCCTCGGTTTGGTATGGCCCACAACCACCAGATGAAGCGCGCGGGTCTTGAAGGCGACTTCCACAAGCGCTTGCAATGGGGAATTCGGAAGTGTTTGGTATTCTTCTAAAAGACTCCATCGCTTTGGCTAAGTCGTCCGCAAGCTGGTGTCGCTCTGGGTACGTCATTCTGTGAATAACTTCATCCACTCGTTGCCCAGGCAGGCTAGTCATGATGAGCCATGATTTACCGCCAGCCACCAGCGGCATGAGGTCCACGAATAATGGCGCTGGAACTTCCGGCGCATACTTTTCCAGCAGCTTCAATGCAGCTGGCTCACCATGGGCATCACCGCAAAACTTGGCGTACAGACCAAGCGGAAGACTGTATACAATTTCGGATATGCTGCTCTGTTGGCCCCGGTCTATCAACTGTCGGTAGACCCAGCAACGGATAGATATAGGAACCAAGTGCCAAATGGATCGGAAGTTGATCTGCCAGCTACGTCGCCAATAAACTGAAATAAGAGGTTAACGAACGGCTGCGTCGCTGTCAAGATCCGGGACCTACGTTGCGAGACGGTTGGCGGCCATGGCTTGGCAATTTCTCGCTCAATGTCCTTTATCTCGATTGCACGAGATAGATAGCTGTGTATTTGCAACAAAAACATGCTAGGAAGCGGTATTTCGACGGGGTCGTCCGTATACAGCGAGCACTCAAAAAGCTGGACACCCACACTCACGCCTCGAACCCAAGGCTCATCCTCGGGGGCGAAACCAAAGACGGAGTACTTCAAGAGTTAGGAAATAGCATCTACAACACGGAATAAACATACCTGTTGGCTAATATCACCCATACCGTGTTCGAAGTTTAACCTTTCCGAGGTTTTCGGTACCAGCCAGATCTCCCGACTCTGGAAGGCCTCGCCAACAGTAGGACTCAGCAACAGTAGGTTTCTGGGTTCCACTCCAGCAGAGGCGTCTGAAATAGTATCACGCAATTTGCGCGCCAATAGTGGCGTGATGTATGCCTCCAGGCACGATAAAGTAGACCGGTTTCCTTCAGCTTTAGCCCAAAGTGCCAGCAGAGCTGGCGATATGATATGGAAGGGCTGAGCCTCAACGCCTAGTTGCGTAGTGCCTGTCAAGCAGCAGTTGCCTTTGTCGCGCCGCAATAATTTGTGTAGAAGCTCAGGAGGCACCTCGTGTTTTGTTGACACTGCCGTCGATATTAGCTTCTGTTTGGGATTCACCGAGCACGCGCAGACATACAAAGCTCCAAGATTCTGTACCAATCATGCTTCAGCCCGCGCAGCGCCTCTTCTCGCGGCACGCCATCCTGCGCGACGCGACGGAGGATTTCCCGCGCAGCAGTCTCCGCATCGCGCGAGGCTATTAAAAACGTATGAACGAGTATATTCTTTTCCACGGGCGAAAGTTTCGAAGATGCGATTATCGTCTTAGCTTTGTCTGCCAACTGGCCCATGGTGCAAGATGCAGACCAGAAACTGCGCTGGCCTCGACGAGCGGCGGCGGAGAAGTAGTGACGCTCCACGTGATTGCGGGTTGATAGCCAAGGTAAAAAAAAGCTTACGGGGAAAGGTATTTGATTGGTATTAATTTTATATATGCATAATATTGAGGCTTGATGTAAAATGTCGCTTTTTTTTTCTTGTTTCTTGGCCTGCCGTACGCAGCTGTCAGCTTGTCCCAGCAGAGTAGCTGAAAGCTCCAGACCCCCGCCTAGTGACAGCTGGGAGACTGCTGGGACGATCCCCCCGTCCCCTCCATGCCAGTCACCCTTCTCTTGAGAATATTACAGCGCGCAGTAGGCGCTGTCCATTTCTTTGCGTAGTTCAGATAGACGGGCTCGCTTTTCTTGCATCAGATATTTGTTATTTGATGCTAGCGCGAGCGCCTCCTGCTCCACGTCTCTGATGGAATATCCAGGCCGCACACTAATGTACCCTTCATTGTCCAGCTCGTAGAGGACTTGGAGCAACCACGTACGGCAGTTGAGGCGACCGAAGTGCTCAGTATCCTCGAGTCGGACCGCGGGCCTGCTGTCGAAGCCGATGCGCGCGTGCAGCGCTTCGTGCATCTCGGGTGCCATGTCAGCGACTTTGACCACGGATATGGCGGTGGCCGAGTAAACCATGTCGCTGCACTCGTAGCAGTGGTATTCCCAGCTCACGAGACCCAGGTCGGTGATGTGAAAGACCCAACCAAGAGATTCGCTTATATGCAGGTACAGAACCCAATGCCATACATTGTTGGCACTTTGGGTGCTCAGGATAATGTAGAGGCCGTTGATGTCCAGCTGGAGCTGGACCTTGGGACCTGGTGATGTAAATGTTCGCAGCAGGTCTTGCGCGCTGGGCTTCGTCTCAGCCGCAGACATGTT
>JANAKD010000329.1:0-22782 GCA_027627215.1 Lecanicillium saksenae | reverse complement strand
GGCGCCCGGGATATGGGGGCGAGGCTTGGCTCCTGCGCCAAATCAGGCAGGTCACTTTCTGCACCAGCGGGGGGAGCAACTCGATTACTAGGCTGCGCTTGAATCATGCGGCGCGGCCGCCCGACGTTCCTCGTCACCAGAACGGGGCAAGAGAGAGAGAGAGACAAAAAAAAGCAATGCTAAAGAATGTGGCTTGACGAGCATTACAACGGGAGGCGGTAATAATACCCTGGAATTACGGTACTTCGAATGCGGGCGTGATTTGAAGGCGTCAGGCGCTCGAACAAGCCTCAACCCTACCGCAGATCGAAACTAGACTATTTGCAACAGGGCCCCTCTTCCTTCCCAGCGAGTTGTGCACTTAGGTATTTTTTTTTAGCTATAGCCACAGCTAAAAGTGACCTACGTGCGCCGCCACTCACTTGTCTGGTGTCACTCGCTTACCCACCGCATTAAATGCATTTTTAAATCTAGTTATTTATTTTATTTTAATAACAATATATTAATAAATAAGACTATAAGGATTATATACTTTAAGTAATTAAATATCTATAATTATTATTTTAAGATTATATCTGTTTTTAAGGCTTTTATAATTTATTAAAAAGTCTGTGTTGTAGTGGGAAATATCTATACGTTTGGCATTACCTCGAGTCATAGAAGCGCTGTTGCGCGAGAAGTGTGAGGAATTAAAAAGTAAAATGAAAATACTTTAATTCAGAGCTAGTTAGAACATTGTGCACAGTCGTTATTCCGTATCAAGTTGCTGCTCGAATAAATCTATAGCATTCTTAAAGTAAGCCTTTGCTGTTTGCTGCATTGCTTCGAAACGCGGCTTGGCATCGGGTGACGCTCCATCGACGCCCAACTTAATTGCGCGATTGGTAGAAATCTCAAACGCCTTGAGAACGCCAAATATGACTGGCACACCCATGGGAATCTTGTCAAATTTAGTGGCAGCACCGCCAACAGTGGCCATTGCATGCCCCAAGCTGTCGAGCGCGGATTGGGCATCAACGAGCAAGGCTTGGTCGGCGTCAGCAGTCCTGGGCCCTGCTCTTTTGAAGCTTGCACCTGTGTCTGTGATATCCTTTTGCAACTTTGCAGCTTGTAGCGCGAGGACTGGCAGATACAGCGGGCTGCCGGTCCATCTGTCCAGACCCTTGTCTATGCTGTCGACTGAAGATTTGAGCTTCTGCAGCTGGCGGTCTGGTGAGGCGCCGAATACGCCGAGAATATCGATCTGGGAAAGGCAAATCCCGGTGAAAGCGAACAGAAAAACACCGGCGAACAACTTCATGTTGGAAAATCGTACTGGATAGTTCGGGTCAACGGGTAGGTTAACGGCCAGGCCTCCTCCTCAGGCGGAAGAAGCAGCACAAAATAGGAAAACAAAACATCTATGGAGAGGCGCTGGTTGAATAGTGAGAGCTGCGGGGAAACTCAACATGCGCCTCTGGAATGGACTCTTATCTGCTGTTGTCTTTGCTCGCGCACATCAGCGCTGTGGTGGCGGGACATAGTCTCCTCTGTTTCGCCCATGAGACATTCATAGGCACTCGCTGATGTGCTTCCACTAAGTTCTGGCAGTAGTCACCAGCATTTCAACCTATGCATATGTATTCTCATTAACAAAGTTAACAGCGGTCAAGAACAACTCTTTACAATTTTTACTGCTTAAAATGGATGCCGTGTCGCATCCCTACACCTAGGAAAGCCGGCGAAGCCAAACCTGGCCCCTGCCGCATTCCTGCGCTATGTCTTGGTCTGCCGTGTCACGCGGGTGCAGATGCACTTCCGTTCAACGAGACGCGGTAATTCGGATTGAGACACTGTTAAGATGTATTAGGCATGAGAGTACTTGGGGCTAGTCAGACGAAGAAGTACGTGCAGGGCAGAGCAGGCCCTCCTAGCTACGTTAATTGGCTTTGAACACAAGTCCTCCATCATGAATATTAGGCAACAGCCCGGTTCTTGTGCTTACCCTCTGGTCTAGCAAATCGAAGAGTTCTTCTGGGACGTCGCGTTTTCCAGTGGTCGCTCGGCACAGACATCTTAACTGACGTCAGAAGCTGGGCAACATTATTAGAAGAATTGGACCATCGTACCTAACTCTGGTGAAGAAATCGCGACACTACCCATCCGCGGCCACTGTTGAATTGACCGCCATGGCTTCACCCGACATACAAAGTTGCGAGAATTGGTACCAAAACCAGACAGTATTATTGACAGGGGCTACAGGCAGCCTCGGTACCTGTTTCCTATACAAGCTGGCTGTCCGGCTGCCGACCGCGAAAATTTACGTTTTATGCCGAGGGACGATGTTTGACGCGATGCAGAAATGGGAGCAGCATATACCAGAACAAATTGACGAAATTTTTGATTCTGGAAAGGTCAACTGCATCCAGGGCAATATGGACCACGAAGATTTTGGCCTGAATCCGCGGGACATAGAACTTCTGCGCAGAGAAGTAACAGTGGTTGTCCACGCGGCAGCTAATATTTCTCTTGCACAGAGCCTTATGGAATCCATCGAAAGCGACACCATGCCGGTCCTTCGACTGGCAAAAATCGCTGAGAGTTTTAGCAATCTCGACCGCTTTGTGCATATATCGTCAACCTTTGCGCAGATGCACCTGCCAAGTGGCATCGTCAAGGAAGCTCTAGCCAAGGTTGAAAAAGATGAGCCTCCCCCGCAAGAGCAGCTGAGCTCTATCCTCGCAACTGGAAGCTCGCCCTACACCTGCCGATTTATCACACCGTATGGACATGGAAAGTATCTTGCGGAGAGGCTTCTCTTGGAATATCAGAGCAAGTTCCCTGTTCTCATCATTCGGCCATCAGCGATATCGCCAGCGCTACAGGAACCATATCCCTTATACGGCCCAGACGCAGCCATACCACTACACACTCTTCTGGCTATTACCATATATCGGGGATTCGATTTTTGGGAGGCGATTGATGTATTGCCACATGACTACATCTTTGACGAGATTCCTGTCGATATAGTGGGCAATGTTTCTCTACTACACATGGCATCAGGCACAACAGGCATCGTTCACGCAGCAGCACAGCTTCACGTGCCTCTTACTGTGAGAGATTACGCCCAGAGAGGTCGAAAATACATCTCAAAAGAAGCAGTTGAACGCCTTGGTGCCAGAGGTCGCCTTGACAGCAAACCTCGGCAGCTGCCTTTGGAGTTTCACAGACTGCTAACTGAGTCATGGCGCGATTGGACGTTCGACTGCGAGCGTTCGAGGCATTTACTGCAAACCACGGGACCGATTGGGCTGAATATCCCCCATGATTTCGAGGCTTTACTTCAGAAGCGGTCGGCAAGGCTGTCTAAGACTCTAGTGGGTGTATAGAGACATGGCTGGTATGTGCCATATCACGGCATGATGGTAACTGTTGGCGCGGCATGTAACATGAGACAAAGTGGATATAGACCTAGCTAGCATCTGATATGCGGAAGGATAACCGTCACAACTGTTTCAGCTGCTGCGCGATATCCTAAAGGCGATAAATTGTTGCATTCCCAGCCAAGACAAGGCGGTAGGTCCCAGTTGGGAACTCCGCCAAAGCGTGAGCTGTCATCTCTACGTATTAGCCTAGTCTACCCGCCTTCAGCAGAGCCACCGGCTGATAAGTGCATCAGATCGAATCTCCAACAAATTGAACGACAACGTCAGAGACCCAGTGCAGTACTATTGATGTGAGTTATGGCTTCCATGGCCCCGAAAAGCAGTGCCAATTGTTTGGCTCCGGGAGAGCATGAAGCAAGCTGTGCTACTGCCCCAAACGGAGACCATGGCGGCAGAGATGCGAATCCGGCTATTGCTATCATCGGCATGGCTACTCGTCTCAGTGGGGGTGTACAATCGCCAGAAGAACTCTGGGCGTTCATAATGGAGGGAAAGAACGGGCTGTGCGAGGTTCCTACTGAACGATACAACATCGACTCATTCTACGGCCCGGGAAGGCCAGATTCTGTGAAGACACGAAAGGGCTACTTCTTGCAACACGACCCCGCGCTTTTCGATGCTGAGTTCTTTGACATTCATCCAATCGAGGTAGAAAGAATGGATCCTCAGCAGAGACAGCTGCTGGAAGTGACAATGGAGTGTATGGAGAGCGCGGGGATGACCGATCTTCGGGGTTCCAGTACCGGATGCTATGTTGGCGTGTTTGGAGAAGATTGGATCAGTATGGCTAGCCAGGACTCCCAATCCATGGACAGGTATCACGTTTCCAGCACGGGCCAGTTTGCGCTCGCCAACAGGCTGTCACATCAATTTGACTGGCACGGGCCTAGCATGACGATACAGACAGCGTGCTCATCATCCATGGTAGGACTCCACGAAGCTTGCCAGGCGCTGCTGAGGAACGAATGTAGCGCGGCCGTGGTTGCTGGCGCGAATTTGATATTGAACCCTGCCATGACCATTAGTATGTCAGACAGTAGAGTCCTCTCGGCTGATGGGGCCTGCAAAACGTTTGACGAATCGGCAGATGGCTATGGTCGTGGTGAGGGCATCAGTGTCGTTCTACTCAAGAGGCTTGAGGATGCACTTCGAGATGGCGACAACGTCCGGTCTGTCATACGCGGCACTCATATCAATCATGATGGTAGGACCACCTCAGTTGGGCCAGATGTGAGGGGGCAAGAAGATCTCATCAACACCGCATACCTACGGGCAAAACTCAACGATGTCCATCAAACACCGTTCTTCGAGTGCCATGGCACCGGCACAGCGGTTGGGGATGCGGTTGAAGTGTCCGCAATCACCAGAGTAGTACGGCGAAGCAACTTCCATGACCAGGAGCCTAAAGAGATAACATTTATTGGCTCAATCAAACCCAATGTCGGTCACACGGAAGGCGCATCCGGCATAACCTCAGTCATCAAAGCTGCTCTCTCTCTTGAGCATGACATGATCCCACCAAACACATTCTTCAATACATACAGTACCAAGGTATCATTTCAACAGGGCAGACTATTAGTCCCACAACGCCCGATGGAATTCCCCTGCGGACGGAAGAAACGGGTCAGTGTCAGCTGTTTTGGCGTTGGCGGAACCAACTCTCACGCCATTCTTGAGTCGCTCCAATCTTATTTAGGCAGTTCCCGAGAATGCTCAGATGGGTCACTGAGCGCAGATGAAACGTTATCCAGCAAGAGATATCTTATTGTCTTGTCTGCTAAGAGCCAAGACGCTTTGGAAACACGCATTGCCGATTTAATCAACTATGTCAACAGGCATGAAGCTTGCAGTATGCAAGATCTGTCCTACACACTTTGCTGTAGGCGAAAACACTACGCGTATCGAGCTTTTGCAGTGGCAACTTCCCACCGACGGCTTACCAGGTCCGACTTTTGCACTGCACATGAGCAAGTCATTGTACCCATTTGGCTGTTCACTGGCCAAGGAGCGCAGTGGCCTGGTATGGCGCGCCAGCTTCTTGAGACTTGTCCCGAATTCCAAGAAGACATGTTGTATCTCGACAACGCATTGAAAACTATTCCGGATGCGCCAGATTGGTCAATAATTGAAGAGCTCAGCAAATCGGCCGCGCAGGACAGTCGAGTCAATGAGACGGAAGTCTCGCAGCCACTGTCCACAGCTGTCGCCATCGGGTTAGTCAACCACCTCCGCCGCTTACATCTCGAACCGGCGGCGGTAATTGGGCATTCTAGCGGTGAGCTGGCAGCTGCGTATGCATCTGGAGCTATCACAGCTGCGTCGGCCATCGTATTGGCTTACTACAGGGGTATTGTATCCAAGTCTAGCCAGGCGGAAGGCGCCATGGCAAGTGTCGGCCTTGGTTGGTCAGATATCGATCCATTCTTGGCGAACATATCTGATGTTGCAGTTGCTTGCAAGAATAGCCCTCGGAACACGGTCTTGTCTGGTAATGAGGCTAGTTTGGAACAAGTGGTCAATTCTATCAAGAAAGAGAAACTCCAAGATGTCTTTTGCAAAAGACTTCGAGTATCCGTTGCGTATCATTCATGTCAGTCTCAAATGCAGCTTTCGTGTCACCAATACACTAACATTCTCGGAAGCGCGAATGGAGAAGGCATCAAACTTGTACAAGAGTATGGTATCGAATTATATTCACTATAATGATGCCATGGTACCAATGTACTCGACTGCAACCCGAGCTAAAATCACGAACCCAACAATGCTGGATCCGGAATATTGGCGCCATGGTATGGCATCTTCAGTAGAGTTTTCTAATGCAGTCGCGGACGCCATTTCGGAACACAGCGGCTCGCATCTGGCTTTTGTTGAAATTGGGCCGAATTCAACATTCTCCTCGTTCTTGAAGCAGATCGCGGAGCAAATGCAGCTGGATGAGAGTTATATGCCCCAGTACGTTCCAACACTAACTCGCAATGACCCAGACTCTATTTCACAATTGCTTCACACCGCTGGTCGCCTGCATTGCTTAGGCGTCGACCTCTCCATGTCCAACATCACAGGTCCTGGCAAAGTCATACCTGATCTCCCCACTTACCCGTGGAACCACCAGCGTCTCTGGCGTGAAAGCCGCTTGGTCCATGAATGGAGACATCGACGAGCGCCACACCATGAGCTGCTCGGATCACGATTGGCAGCCATGCCCGAGAATGAGCCTACATGGAGAAACCTAATGCGACTGGGGGATGTCACATGGATCGGAGACCATAAAATAGACGGAAAGGTCATTTTCCCTGTGGCTGGATACGTGGCCATGGCCGGGGCGGCCTGTATGCAGCTTCACAGTGACGCTGTAGCCTACGAACTACGTGCACTTTCTCTGACGTCCTTCCTGGTTATACGCCCTGGAGAGCGGGTGGAAATCCTCACCAGTTTGAGAAGACACAGATACAACGACTTTGCCCAGTCGGATTGGTATTCTTTCATTATCCGCTCCCACGATGGCACAAGCTGGACGGAACATTGCCACGGCCAAGCTCGGGCGGTAAATTACCATCATCCACCGGAACAAGACCAGCTTGGCGCTCTTCCACAGTCGTATGCACGTCAAGTCAACCGTTCTGAATGGTACAAGCAGACAAAAGGACGCGGATTTGACTATGGGCCGAGCTTTCGCGGACTTGCCGAGGCTTCAGCCGACCCAGTAAAATTCGCAGCCATGATAACTCTTGATGAAAATTCATGGCAGCTGAGTGATGTAACAAAATACGCCGCCCATCCAACAGATATTGATCAATGTATGCAACTGATGGGCGTGGCGTCCGCGTACGGACTTTATCGGCGTCTCGGCGTTCTGCATGTGCCCCAGTCAATAGGGTCACTTTTCGTCTCTACAAATCGGCCTTCGGCGGTTTATGTAAACGGGATAGATGATCTGCATCGGCGCCAGTCATGGCAAGCCAACGCTGTGAATGACAAAGGGGCTGTCTCGTTATATATACGAGAGTTGCGGTCTATTGCCCTAGACAAGATGGTTCAACTAGCGGACTCCATTCCGCCATTGGCTAGTTTAGAGTGGCAACCTCTGATTGACCTTTTACCATTTGGAGAACTCCTCTGGTCTCCCGGGGAAGCAAACGAGATTCATGAGCAGCACTCTTGGAGCAGGTTTCTCAGACTTCTTGCACATGCACAGCCCACATTGCGTGTTTTGGAGGTCGGCGTGGCGTCTCCAGATTTAACCAGGTCAAATCTGAGCTACCTCAAGTCTAATCAGGGCAACGCAATGTTCTCATCTTATACGTTGGCGAGTTCATCCGCTGTAGCTCTCGACAGAGCAAGGCTTGAATTCAACGACGACCGCAACATGTCATTCAAGTTGTTGGATACACACAGCAGCATTCTGGGTCAGTCATTGCAGCCTCATGCCTTTGATCTCATTGTGACCTCCGAGGCGGATCATCTGCTTTCCCCTCTGTCACTATCGACATTGAAGCAGCTTGTCACGCCTCGAGGATGGCTGCTGTTCCAGGAGGCAAGCTTTGCGAGAGAACGCGAAAGCGAGAGCTCCATCAAGAGCGAATCTGAAGATCAAATCAATGGCAAATGGGGAGAAAGTTTGAAAGCTGCAGGATTTACACTTGCTCAAGCTCAAGCCTCGAGCAAGCGTGTGTCCTCCAATCACGCCAATAGTGAGGCCGTCGCTACAGCGAAGCTCACTTTACTTGCCCAAGCAGCTCCCACACCGCGGGACTCCATTAAAGAGATCACGCTACTCACTGATTGTAATTTAGAAGCGCTGAACAAGACATTTGCGAAAGAGTTCGAGAAATCAGGCTACAGTATACAGTGGAGTACCTTGAGCACTCCTCCTCCTACTGGGCGGAGCATCATCTCTTTACTAGACCTCAACGGACCAACACTCGCCGGATTGACTGAAGCGAGCTTTGAAAGGCTGAAAAATTATCTGACACATGGGCAGCCAGAACATATCTTATGGTTGACGAGGCCGGTACAGTACCTGTGCGGTGATCCGAGATACGGTCTTGCACATGGCCTATTGCGGACACTACGCCATGAGAATGCGATTGACATATCTGTGGCAGAGCTTTTATCTGTCGACTGTACGGCTATAAATCTTGTGATGCAACTCCAGAATTGGATTGCACAGTTTGGCAAGTGTTCCCGTGAGAGGGACTTTGAGTTTTATGTTGATAAAGTGGTGCACGTTGGGCGATACCACTGGATGAACAGTTTGCCTGCCCCGAATGACAGCTCTCGGCGCAAATCTATACCCATGGGTCTACACTTGGAGTCCAATGGACTATTGCAAACTCCGTTCTGGACCCAGAAAACTGAAATACCGTTGAATGCAGACGAGGTCGAAGTTGAGGTCCGATACGTCGGATTAAACTTCAGGGTACGTTCTCCAGCCGTGAACTTGGCACTTGCGCGCAATGGCAATATTTCTTTCTTACTCACGCTGTAACCGTAATTAGGATATAATGGTTGCTTTGGGCCTAGTAGGCACAAAGTCACAGTTCGGGCTCGAGGCAAGCGGTGTAGTCTGCCAAGTGGGCACAGGCGTCGACGAGTTTTCCATCGGCGATAGAGTTGGCTTCGTTGGCTCTGGGCTATGCCAAACTCGTGTCAATCTACCATCTGCATCTTGCTGGAAGATCCCAGAATCAGTATCCATGGAGGTTGCGGCTTGCACGCTTGTTCCATTCTTGACGGCGCTCTATTCTTTGATATACGCTGGCGGCCTAACCAAAGGCCAGGTACGTGGGCTCAGCACGTAACGCAGTGCTTTTATACACAACAACTGATTGACTCATGTCTAGTCCGTGCTTATACACTCAGCTTGCGGCGGAGTCGGACTGGCTGCTGTCCAAGTCTCTCAGCTGGTCGGTGCCAATGTAAGCTATCATAGAATCTGGTTAGGTAAAGACATTAAGCTAACCGTATTTAAGGTATATGCCACAGTTGGAAGTGACGAAAAAGCAGAATACTTGACAACCAACTATTTGATTCCAAAAGATCAAATCTTCCACTCCAGAAACGAGTCCTTCTTGCCTAAGGTCTTGAGAGCGACGGAAGGAAAGGGTGTGGATATGGTCTTGAACTCTCTCTCCGGTAAATTGCTTCACGCCTCGTGGAACTGTGTTGCTAAGTTTGGTAAAATGATTGAGCTTGGAAAAATCGACTTTTCAGCGAATGGAAGCCTCGATATGGGTCCTTTTGCGAGCAATCGCTCCTTCGTCGGCGTCGATCTGTTCCAACTACCCTTGGAAAGACCCGAGCTTTTTCTTAGGTGAGTACAGAAAATGCTACTACTATGTGCATTCTAACACTGCTGGTGGCAGGCTTATGGAAGAACTTTCTGGCCATTTTAGCACTGGCAAACTAACTCCTCTACCAATCCAACGAATATATGACGCGCCAGAGGTAATGGACGCTCTGAGGCAAATGCAGAAGGGTCAGCATATGGGCAAATATGTTGTGAGATTTCCAAACAGCAACTATGAGCTGCCGGTATCATCTGATCCTCAACCTCCGGGACTTGCCCCGAAAGCGTCTTACATCCTGGCTGGCGGATTAGGCGGTCTTGGTCGCGCCGTGTCCAACTGGATGGCAGAAAACGGAGCGGGAGAGTTGGTATTTATCTCTCGGAGCGCCAGCTCCTCCGAACATGAGGACTTCTTGCATGAATTATCGGTACAAGGCTGCAAGACGGTGTGCATTTCAGGAAGTGTGACAAATGCGCCTGATGTCAGACGTGCCATAGCTGCTTGCACCTTCCCCCTCAAAGGCGTGCTGCAGCTCTCAGCAGCTCTTCACGACCGAACTTTCCGTAACATGACCTATAAAGAATGGACCGACTGCCTCGATCCCAAGGTGATGGGAACTTGGAACCTCCACAAAGAAACTAAGGACTGCCCGGACGTTGAGTTCTTTGTCATATTTGGTTCCTTGGCAGGTGTTTACGGCAACAGCGGGCAAGCAAACTATGCCGCTGCCAGTACATACTTGGAAAGCTTTGTTCATTACCGTCGACATGAGGGCCTGCCTTGTTCGCTGCTGAATTTGGGGCCTGTGGAGGATGTAGGAATGGTTAGCCGAGATATCAAGCTTTTGCAGGCCATGAAGGCCGCGTCCTGCAAGCTGCTGTCAGAAGGAGATGTCTGCAGGGGTCTTGGCATGGCGATCATTCACTCGAAAGTACCGACCACCAGTCAGGCAGCGGCAACTGAGTCTGCATCACCCTTGTCTTCTCCGGCAATCATCAATCTCGGCTTGAGCACAACTGCAGAGCCGTCAGAGCCGTCACCACGGCTATCCTGGACCAGCGAAGCGCGTTTCTCACTGTATGCTAATTTAAAGCCAGTGGTAAACAACAAGGCACATTTTGTGGACGATAAATTCCGAGCTTTTGTGTCCAAGATGGAAGCAGATCCTTCCATCCTCAACGAGCCGCTGACTGAGCTGATAATTTGCAGGGAGATTGCAAGGCTCATGACGGGGTATCTTGGAGAGGACAATAAGATCGAAGATGAAGATATTGGCAACATTGCCATAGACTCACTTATGGCCATTGAGATTAAAGACTGGATACGGGGTAATATGAATCTCGATGTGAGCATGGATCAGACATCTAGAGCACGCACCTCGGGAGAGTTGGCGAGCGTGACCCTGGAGCGCTTGAAAGTGAAGTACGGACTATTGCAGTGATACTTGTCACTATGTGAACGACAAGTTGCGAACTGTCGTGGGAAAAATCGCGCCATACATGATGGTTCTAATTAAAGAAGGATGTCAGTTGGCTCAAAACCGTTCTGCCAAGCCAAGGGCGGCTAACTACTTGGGCCGCCATACAAACGGAGGCTGATAAAGTCACTACCTTTATAGTACAGATTTTTGAATGTTTAGTTTTTACTTTATTTTTTTGGCGTGGCTATACGTCGACCTGGGCGCTCTAATTAAACCTTTGATGCCACCATTCAGGTCCTTGATACTGGGCGGTGCAAATGCACGTATCACCATCCTCCGCAGTCGGCGCGCCCGTCTTTACATGTCTGTGTTACTTGACTTATTCCACTCGCAACAGCGCGCCGTGTCAAGCCGTTACCTCTGCCCTTGGTCCCAGAGTAATGGCGACAGCCACTCACAAGCGTTGTCACCACCGCCATACGCGGCACTGTATGAATAGTCTAAAGCCCACAAACTGGTCGTTTAAGAAAGAATAAACGTCCATCCAACATCATCCTATATGCCGTGTCTGCTCCATCAAAGCGTCCACATCTCCGGCATGCCCGGTCGGACTCTTGATGCGCGCCGAGAAAGTCCGTCTGTATGGTCAATATGCCACACTGGCCCCGCTAGCCTTGGTGAAGAAGATGGCTTAGCTTTGTTGCTGTTGACACTATCCAAGCCCGGCCCTAGACAATCAGACTTTTACTTGTAGCGCAGCAGCGGAGGGTAAGGATAGGAAAGTTGTCGCGTGACGGATCTGATGCAGCGTTGGACCAGATCTGAACTTTTTCAGTTGTACGTGGCCTGTATGGGTGTACCATTGTGTGCACATCCTATGTGATACCACTGTCGAGGTACTGCTGTGGTTCAGCACGTCTCCAGTAAATTAACTTGCCGACGCCTGGAACAGGGCATGGTCTACCTATAAATCATGGGCCTAGGCGCTGAGCTCCTTGTACGGTGCGAGCTTCAGGGGCTTTGGTACTGCGCCTCGACCCCTTTGGCGCCCAAGCAACGCATTCGGTACAAGTCTTACTGGTGCAGACCAAGTCACTCTTGGGCAAAAGCTACTTGCCGTTTAGTGGCTCCGCCACCTTTTTCATTGTAACTGCTTGCTGCAGCGCTGCCTCCCTTGAATGTAGGGCGGACGTGTGTCCATTGCCTTGTGCACGCGCGCTCGTACGCGAGCTTGTATGGTGGCACGATGCAGTTTGTAGTCAACTTTTTTGCCTTGGATGTTCTGGAAGGATGGCATGTCAGCTTTCATGTAGGTACAGCAGCGTCCCAGTCAGGAATCTGTGGAACAAAAAAAAAANGAAGCGTAGTTCCACCGGTGCAACGGCCGATGCGCCCACGCGATTACGGTATGCGGAATATAATGCGATGACAGGGCCGCTTTCTATCAGTAGTAGAACTAATACGCATTCACGGACGAATGCAGCCTGGACAGTTATGAGAGACAATCCCCTTGTGATCCAAGTCTTTGGTA
The DNA here is from genome assembly GCA_027627215.1 of Lecanicillium saksenae. Taxonomy (NCBI): domain Eukaryota; kingdom Fungi; phylum Ascomycota; class Sordariomycetes; order Hypocreales; family Cordycipitaceae; genus Corniculantispora; species Corniculantispora saksenae. The sequence continues at coordinate 10,116 of JANAKD010000329.1, read as the reverse complement.
CGGCAAAGAGCCATCTTAGTAACAGTCGACAGGTTTTTAAATTATTTAAAGTCTATAATAAACACGACAAGCTAATCACTCTCCGGCACAGTCGTGTTCATTGCTCTAGTACGGCGCATACTACCCAGAGTAGCTATTTTGCATGTCGACCGAAGATGCTTAATGGGGTCAGTTTCAAATTGTGAAGACCAGCAAACTGGAGTATATCATGCAGAGCACTCACTTGTGAAAAACTTGCCCAAAGAATCCAGGCTTAGCATGTTGGTCGTGAATGCTGTTGCGCCGCGCCGCAGAGTGGGAATTGTGGCGATGCTGTGACAGACCAGCAACTCCAGGCGTCAAGTTCTAGCCGACGATTAGCACAGAGTTGCATCGTTTTCTCGCATCATGGGCAAGGCATGCACAACTTACTCCGCTCCTGGTGTGTGTAAGACTGTCTGGTACTTTACCGTCGGAGCTCATTTTTGCAAATTTCTTGTCAATGGAATTCGTCTGTGATGGCTAAATGCTTGGCACAATAGCGACCTCTGACCGGTTATATCATACAACTTGCAAAAATATGGATCGGCAGTGGATGAGGCCCGGAAATCTTGATCGGGCAAAAATCAGCCTTCCTGATCACGGCGGTTAGGCTAAATCTCGGCTTGCAGAACAATCGCTGCAAGTCTCGTTGGTGATGGCCGCGTGGTGCCCACTTACTGCGCATCGCCGCCTGTCGTACGTCATGACGTCGTCAAGGAGCAGCTCAAGACACAAAAGCCGCACACAAAGGTGTCATGATTCCCATTGAAATATCCCATTGTTAAAATCGGAACTAGTTTAAGGATAACATCCATGTTTGAATCGATTTCTGGGTGGATGCCGATGACGACAATGAAAACGGGGCGTGAACTAGCTAGTGAATTTATATTCTACAGCGTAGCCGCACAATGCATCAATGGCGACTTTAGTTTTTCAAAGTAAAATTCTGCAGAGGCACATCCATCATGAACAATCTCCGGTGCGTTCGGCCATTGGCCCGCCAGGCCGTCTACCTCAGCCAGCAGCGCTTTCTCACCTCAGACGCGCCTACCCTGTACACCGCGACCGCAACCACCCAAGGCGCACGCGGCGGCCAAATAGATGGCTGCAAGGGCTTCAGCTCCGCGTACGCCATGCCCAAGGCGCTTGGTGGCCCAGGTGGCCAAAGCAAGACGAACCCTGAAGAGCTCTTCGCGGCGGGCTACAGCAACTGCTTCTCTGTGGCTATGAACCTAGCCGCCAACAGCATGAAGATTCGATTGCCCCGCAAAATCGAGGATTGCCAAGTCAACGCCGTTGTCAAGCTCATCGGCGACATTAAGCAGATGGATATGGGATTCATAGTTAATTTGGAGGTGCGCGTCAAGGGTATTGAGCAAGTCGACCTGGAAAAAATCGTCGAGAAAGCTACCGAGATCTGCCCGTATCATCGTTCTACGCACGCGGTCGTGGATACAGACATCAAAGCCATCAGCGTCCAGGAATAGATCCACAAATACAATTGCCAAGTGCAATTCATGCTCCCATTTAGTGCATATCGCGTGATCATTCCGCAAAGAAGACGCGGCGAAAGAGCAAATTCATCCTAAACGAGCCGCGTCCCAATCGAATGGCATTTGACGCTCGCCTCGCGCGCTTATTGCCCATTCTTGTTCGGGCTCAGTGTCGTCGACAAGCATTTCCCAAAACGATATTCCGTCTTACATCTCCTTCACGGAGAAGCCTGGACCCGTATCAAGCAGCCCTATGGAGTGCGCATATTTGTCAACCGATCGGAATCGCTTCCCATGGCGCGCTCCACTCGCTTTGTTCCGAAGCTGACCAGCTTTAGAGAGCATTGATGTTTGCGAATAAATTATGATTTGAATCTATGCGAGGAATCATCTGACGTTCTGTCAGCCGTTTGTGCATGCGGCTTCGCGGCACTCGAAACGAGTGCGAATGCGGGGAGTGCGGTTCAGCACCACCCAGCCATTTCCCTTCACCAGTAGCAGAGTAAACCACCTAATGCAGATCGTTAAATCAAGGTTTCGGTGAATGGCGGCAGAATAAACCCGATGTGTACAAGGGTCGGTAGATTTATGCGCTGTCAGCTTTTCCCTCAAAGGGTAAGCACGATGTCCGGCATATACTACTAAGATGGCGATGGCGCTTACATCGAGGCAACCCTAAATGCCCGTCGTTCATTCTCAGCTGCGACGGCCGCGGGCTGCATTCACGACTACTGGGAGTAGTCTAATTCAAATGAAATGAATTATATCTCATCAAAAGATGGCAAACTTGATTTTACTGACACAACTTAATCCGATGTTCACTTGTATCGGACGGCAAGCACGGTGGAAGCAGGAAAAAGCCAAATAGTAGCCCCAAAAGTGAACAGAACTTCTCGGAAAAGAAGAGGTTATGCATATATGGGAGAGGCTTCTTCGCATATTCGAGACTGGTTCTAGAAGAAATCGATGTGGCATTCGTTTAAAATAGACGGCATGCATCGGCAACCCACGAAGCCGCTCCTGCAGAAACACACCGAGAGCAGGACTGCACTCCCTTTAGCGCAGTCCCATGCCGCACATCCGTGATGCCAGAGCAACCACCCTTGTCTGAATACCGTCCCACCCACCATGCACGCAGAATTTGGCATTCTGCTTGCGGCTGCCATATTGGTGGGACTTGCGGCCTTGCAGCTGGACCAAAGTGATGAAGTGATCCCTGCACTGGCCCGGACTGAGAGACCGCGAGGCGAATACCCGTCTTTGTCAGCATTTTATATGCCTTTTCCTGGAGTATGCTCTCCATAGCCACAAGGATGAACGCCAAACCCTGGGATAGGCATCCTGTCGCGATCGCAGGTTTCCCACGATCTGTAGCTATGCGCCTCGGCATCTCTCTGATGAAGAAGAGTATCTGGTTGCCTAAAGCTTCTGCGCTAGAACATGTGTGCGTTGGTTCTTGAATTCCGTGCGAATGCCGATCCGGTTTCCGCCAGCCACAGCTCCCACCTTTGATTGATTGGCCGTGAACTGGTAAACGAACTATGCGTTTGCCTATAGCTTCTATGCTATTGACAACACATACTTCCTTCACAATATTGAAATTATCACAAATTGTCCAGTGCGCTACCTTTTGCCATGCAGATAAGACATCGTGTAAGCCAATTCCACTTTCTGGGCAGAAACGGCTTGCCTCCGCTACATCAGCGGCCACCCAGCCTTGTCACCGGAAATATTAATAGAATTAGGTCAATGCTGCGATGAAAAAAAAAAAAAAAAAAGAAACTAATCAAAACCATTCCACTTATCACGCCCGGGAAACATGCATGAGGAGGTCTTGCCCACAGCGACAGTTGCACCGTGCGGCGTCGCGAAACGGGTCCCCATAAGCAGTAGGTGGGCGACTGGATGGGTAGTCTCACCCTTCCCCCCNATGACCGCACATGGCATCGTGCGGCTGTCGAAAATTGCCACGCGCAGGAGAAGAGCTCTATTGTTTTGGGGCAGGACCCAAAAGGGTAAAATCTTACGCCGATGGCCTGGTAATTTTGAACGAGCACTGGCATGGCTCGTCATATATAGCTTCCGCGGCTGCCCGTCTCAAAGAGCATCTGGATCACCAAGCGCATTCAAGACAGGTTTCTTGCATCTTAATACTTCATTATACACTTTGAAAAGTTTGAGACTTTTCCGTTATTAATTTATACCAACCGCACGCATTCACAATGAAGGGTCTTTTCGTCCTCGCCTCCACCCTGGCCTTGGCCGTCGCCAGCCCTCTTATCCAGAGAGAGAACACCTGCGCATCCGGCTCCAAGCCTCCGTACGGTGCTCTCACCCACAGCGCCTGCCCTTGTTGGAGCTGGTACAAGATCCAGACCGGCGAGAATGACTGCGGCAAGCTCGCCAGCAAGTTTGGCGTCAGCCGCGCCGACATCATCAAGTGGAACCCCGACGTTAGCATGACCGTCGACGGCAAATTCTACGACTGCATCAACATCTGGGCCCAGCAGCAGATCTGCGTCGGTACGTTGCGACCTTGTATGACAAAGCAGCAAGTGACCTTTGGCTAACACACTGTCCTCTAGGCACGACCCCTCCTCAGACCCTCCCCGCTGCTCCCTGCAACGCCGATGCTCCCTACCCCGTTGGCAAGAACACCGTCTGTGGCTGCAAGAAGTGGTACAAGATCCAGAGCGGTGATGATTGCGCTCCTGTCGCTGCCAAGTTTGGCATCTCGTCGGACCAGCTCATCCAGTGGAACCCTTGGCTGTCGGCTGATGTCGACGGCACTCACTACCCTTGCATGAACATGTGGCCCTCGGATAACCTCTGTGTTGGTAAGTAATTTGCTTTTCCCTGATTTCAATCTACGGCAGCTAATTAAGATACAACAGCTGCTTAGACGTTACGAACCTGCATATTTCTCTCATCATTATTAGCGATTTCACGATACGATACATGTATATAGCTTTTCGGCCGCCGGGATTGAAACGGTCGTTTTACTTTTTGACATAGAATTTTTGTTTTGGCCCAGCATAGATGTTGGCAAAGCTGTCGCTAGACGACAGTATGTATATCTTGAGATGAACACAATGAGCTACAATAAAACTTGTTTGACGATAAGCCTGGCTGCACTCTATTGGCTATTCAAAGTAATGTCAAAAATATCGTAGTTCTTCCAGTTGCCTTTTGCTTTTGCATTCTTCAAAGGAATAGAAAGCATGAGAGGAATATGCTGCTCCGACAGGCCTCCGTGGGAGCGGAGACGGTGACCCTTCAGGCCAGACAAGTCATGCTCTGCTTCCTTTGCGCCGAGCACGGCATTATTTGTGGCCACAATAATGAAGTCACCTTCGCGATCCAGTGGCATCTCAAATCGTACTGCAGCCTCTTCCTTTAGCAAAGACACTTCTACCTTGTCAAACGTGCCGATGTGTTCGGCCATGGCTGGTACAAGCTGCGCATGAGACTCGGGCACGTACACACGCACGAAGCCGCCCAAGGCGCCATGATGAACAACAAAAGGGTCCGCAATCGGGCAAATAACACGCGCACAACCAGACCCAAATTTCTTTTCCAGCTCATCTTGTACATACAGGACCACGGGATTGCCGTCAGCGTCTGATTTGTCGCTCATGCCGTGGTCGCCGGTGACGGCAACCACTGCTCCAAGCTCAAGAAATTCACCGATTCTCTTGTCGATTGTCGCCAAGAATTTCTGCGCCTCAGGCTCATCCGGGGCGTATTTGTGCTGAACATAGTCGGATAGCGTGAGGTAAAACAAGTCTGCCTTACCCTCGCGCATCAGCTTCACGCCGGCTTCAAGAACGTAGAGAGATAGCTCCGCCGAGTACTGATCCGGCCGCGCGTCATACCCCAGCCACGCCAGCACGTCGTCGCTGGCAAACTGGGTTGAGTAGCATATGGCATCAGATCTGTCAAGACCACGCTGCAGTATCTTGCGCAGCTTGTCTTTTGCTGTAATTGCGGCCACTCGTACTCCCCTTTCCGCCATCTCCGCCAGGATCGTGGAGCCGCGCACGAGCGAGTCATCGACAATCATCGTCTCCTTCCCTGTCTCGCGATCTAAAAAATAGTTTGTTGCAATGCCATGGACCGATGTGGGAGCTCCGGTGATGATGGACACGTTGTTCGCATTTGTGACTGATGGCATTGAACATTCGGCAGTAGCGTGGAAGCCGTCGCTCACGAGCTTCGCCATGTTGGGCAAGATGCCGGCGACTAAGCCAGCCTCCAAGTATTCGGGATCAAACCCATCGACACAGATGATTACTGTTGGTTTTTGGGGCACTTTGTAGGTCCTGCCGTGGAGGGCAACTATAAGGCACTCGAGTCAGCGCTACAACGCGTTGCTGCAATGAAGGTTACAAACCAGATGGTGCGTCTGACATGGTGACACAGATAGGTAGCGCGACGTATGTGTTTTAAGAATGATAAAAGAGACGGGAATTGGTACACACTATTCTTTGCCAAGACATCGAAGGGTGAATGATGGACCCGCGGTCGCTGTCGCCCGCCACTTTGCGTTCGTCTCATCCAGGCTAATGCAGGTCCGGTGAGAAGACCGAACTGTGCGTCATTGTGCATGCATGGAACGAGTAGCAAGAATCAAGAACATTTGGTTTTCAAGAAAAACAATTTTCAAGTGCAAACGAAACAGGCTTGTAACTGAGTGAGAGAATAATGTGATCAAAGCCACGAGATTCGCCTTTGCGTGGCCACCTTTGCAAGCATGCCAACAGAGCTTCAGACGCAACCTCGAAGACGCACGACTGGGTATCTGTGCCATGGACGATATGTCGTTGTATCGTGCTTCTATTTGCTACACTATGCAAGGAGGAAATAACAGATGAATTCAATAACGCAGCCGCTCATATGCCATAAACTCTAATTTTACATAAATTCAGAAAGATCGGCTTGATCAACCAAAAAGTCATAGGTACCCATGAAAAAGTTGTTTGCCGGTTCGCCAAACATACCCATAACATCACTACTGTCTGCGGCCATACTCAGAGTGGGGTCTTGCAGCGACGGCTGCGTGTTCGATGAATTGATGCCAGCGGCTGGCAAAGGCCCCAAGGCCTCCTGATTCTTCACCTTCTGCACCAGGCCGCGCATGCCCTTGGTCATGCTCACGAGCAGGTGTCTCCTATGCATCTTTGAAGTGACCTTTTCTAGCGCGGTAAGCGTGTCCTCAATAAGCGGGAGGATCTCGCTGCTGTTCACCTGAATAAAGCTGGAGTACTTTGACGAGACCTTGAGCAGGAAGACTATTGAAAAGGCGAGCATGGTACCAAAGTAGATGGGCAGGCCGTCGAAGAAGGACTGCAGTTCTTCATCGGCATTTACTGACCGGAGAATAGACATGGCTGCTCGCACGGCGCCATTGGCAATCTCATCAAGCTCCATCGTGACTTCGGGCGACTGGGTCTGCGTTCGCGCCGCTCTGGTCGCGCTACCGCGAAAGGCGTGAGAACAGAGATACAATTTGGAAAAGTGATATTGCAAAACCACGCCTTTGCGAGGATAGTTGCCAATATGCGGGCTTGGCGCGAATCTTTCCATCCATTCAGCACGAAGTGTATCCATGGAAATATTGTATCGTCGCAAAGCAGGCAAGTCCGCATCGCTGAGGGGCCGATTGACGTCCACACCAAAAGAATCTACTGCGTCTGACAAGACACTCCAGCGCAAAACATGACTGACGAGTCGGCCGTCATAATCTGTCGAATGTGGACAGTCCAGGAATTTTCTCACGCTCCGAATCGCTTCGCATTGTCGCGTTAGCGGTGGGCGCCCAAAGGGAATGCTAAAGTGATGGTCGCAGATGTACACGAGATAGTATAATCGGGCATTGCGGTAAGCTTTCTTATCACCGTGGAGTGCTTTAAAGAAGCTTTTGTGCAGCTGAAGCTCGGTAGCCATGCGGACAGCCGTGCCCACCAATGTCCACGCCACTTCGCCGAGCCAAAAGGCACCGATGCACAGTGCGCGGATGTCGTCAATGTTGACATCCTTCGAAAAGGTCTGCGAGGCACACTGAGACAGAAAAGCGGCGCAGCACGATTGATAGTCTGGCGAAGCGAGATGAAGCGCGCCGACAGTGGAAACCGCAGCGACAAGTAACGGTGACGACGAGCGAGCATATTCAAGAGTTCTGGCCTCCATATCACCCAGGATGCGGTATGGGAAGTGGTCCAACCTCGTTTGATACGCGTCGAAATAACTTTGCGCAGCTTCGAGGGTAATGATACCACGCGAGATGATATCGTTGCAGCTGGCACGTCGAGCCTGTGACTCTCCTTGTGAGATGTAAAAGCCGGGCAGAGACCCTGGTCCAGAATCCAGATCCATGACAATGCTCCAGTTATTCCCAGTGTGGCCATTTTCCTTCAGAGGCTCCGGTTGGACTCTGTGATTCTCCGGTTCCTCCGACATCATGGTGGTGTCATCGCCGACATCTGCGACCATGGTGGTATCGTCGGCACTGTCTTGGTCGCCATCAAGCAGCCGCAGGATCTCCGCTGTGTTTCCGTCGCCAGCGGCTCCGGCGCGAAGAACGGCCTCAATGCGATCAATCCGCCTTTCCATTTTCCCTTTCCAGCTACCACAAGTATCAGTGACAGTTATGTTATCCTAGTGAGTACACGCCGGAGGCGACTTACACATTGTCATTCTCAAGTAGCATCTGCAGACTGCGATTCACGGTGCAGGGCAGCCCACGCTTCTTGCAACGAGTGCATGGTGGTTGCGCATCTTTCATGTGACATTTTATCTAGCATCGCGTGAGTTCGCGTCTCTCAGAACGGGAGTCAGCCGACAACAGGGACGGGCCGGGACGGTACCTTTTGCTTCCGGCAGGCGACGCAGGCAGTAATCTTGCGTGTAATTGTTGGTGGGCCATTGGTGGCATCCTGGGCTTGCCCTGCCGCGGCGGGTACAGGATCGATGGTACCAGATCCCGGCATTCTGAGCGAGGTTGCTATCAGACGAATACGGCCTTCTGAACGGGCGCGAGCCGCACCAAGAATGCGAGATAGTGCTAGCTGACCCAGCGGCGAGGCTGCCCACGACTCCGCTAACCAGTGACGCAGTGTTGTCTAACCCTGCAGCTGCATGAATCTGGCAAGACAACTTGCTGTGAGACTCCGGGGTTACGGCCAAGTTGCCGCAGGATTGTGAGATGCTCAGAGACGAATTGACCAGCAATGCTTGCTTGTGAAAAGTGCAGGACTTCAGGCCGGTCCCACACATCGGCCTTCCCGCCGAGATTTTTTTNGCGCTGCCCACTTCGGTTTAGCGTCGTTTGGCTTCAGTGATGACAAAGTCGTACGGAACTGGCAGTATAACTTGATGCTTTTTTTCCCTCTTTCGATGAACTGGTATGAGTTGGCTATGAGTAATTCTGCTGTATATATCATACATCTGCTAGATGTCTTATAACGCCATGACGCCGTCATAATCTATCAAGTCATGTAAAACAGCTATGAATGGCAAAGTACTTCAGCGCAAGGATGTAAGAGGTCGTCTTCTCATTCGCGCTTCTGTATTTACATTAACCCGAGCACAGCATCACCACCCACTACAATACAAACGGGCGAGGCAGAATTTTGTCAAGGAGAAGTATTCCTATCCTGGCTTTGTAGAGCAGTCGTGCCCAACAGCTGCGCCTCACCCACTGACTCAGCAACACCAGCAAACGAACTTGGCTACACTGTGCTTGCTACGTGAGGACGCGCAACCTGCTCCTCGCTGCGCCGCTCAAAGATAATTTTTGGGCCCATCGCTCGACGAATTAAAAGAGATTGCGATGAGATGGAGAACAAATCTCATCTTAAGCTGCCACTAGGATCGCCCATCCCCACAAGGCCTGGCTTCTGGCCTATGAGACTAGCGGCCACTGCGCCCTGCAAGAGGGGAACACTACTGCGTTGGGAAGGTAAACTTTAAGTCTTGCGCAACGCTCAGCCTCTGCGTTAAAGCGATCTTAATTTTTCGGCGACCGCGGGCCAGCAGCGGCCTCCAGACGATATCATCTCATTCGCAGTTGCGACGGTTGATGAAGTAGTAGCTGAAGACCGTCTCATGTATAAAGCCATCGCCAGCCTCAGCACCCATTGTACGAAACGAAATGTGAGCATCATTCTCATCCAACTTCATTCAAACCATCACTAAACATGCTTCTCAAGACTGCCATTATGGCTCACCTTGCAACTGCCTGCTTCTTCCGTCCTGCGGAATGGGACAGGCACTCCGGCGTTATCATGGCGTGGCCCGCAGCAGCCAACGACGCCTACCTCGATGACAAGCAGGGTCTCAAAGACGTGACCAAAGACATCACCACTATTGCCGAAGCCGTCGCTCTGTTTGAGCCCGTGACGCTTGTCGTCGTACCTGAGCGCCTCAAAGAAGCCGAGTCGCGCTTCAAACGCTCCAAGAACATCACGCTCCTGCCCGTGGAAGGCTACCCGAAGCTCGACCTGTGGATGCGCGACATGGCGCCGACGTTTGTCGTCAACGACGACGACAAGGACGCCAAGCTGCACGGCGTCGACTACAACTTCAACGGCTGGGGCAACAA
>JANAKD010000328.1:0-22983 GCA_027627215.1 Lecanicillium saksenae | reverse complement strand
CACGACGAGAAGTTCAAGGCCTTCACCGACCCCGAGCAGTGGCAGCTCATGGCNTCCCAAGTCCATGATCCTCGGCGGCATGAAGGAGGACGGCGCCGACGCGCCCCTCCCCGCGATTGCCACCCAGGCCCCCGCCCAGACTGCCGTGCCAGCCAATGCTTAATTTTACTATGAAGCACCCATAGCTGTAAAATAAGCCTGTTAGATACTAGAAACGACGGGCGCGCAAAGGCCTCAAATACAATGAAATAAATTCACAACGCACTGTCGTGGTTTGTAATGGCATTTGGAAACTAGGTACCAGCATCCTTCATCAGACCAAGCCAAGGCTGCCAAGCAAGTGATTTGCCAAACTGCCCACGTAACCCTCCTGGGCAGCCAATCAGGAAAATATTTTCACATCCAGAGTCTGCTTCTCGCCCAGCCAAATGGCACGTTCCGTATGGTCGCGTAGCTCGGCCACGGCCATAGTTTCTCCGTCTTCTGCCAGCGTGTTGGGGTGCACTAGCACGGAGAGAGGTCCACGCCATACTGCAAGCCAAGGAACAAATGCACCAAACTGCGCTGGCGTGAAGATGCTCACCTCGAACATGGCAGTGGGATGGGGGCCAACCGGCCGATCCCACAACTTGTAAATCCGTAGTTCTGCGACTGCAAGTGGAATCAGCGTCCGATCTTCGCCTTTTTCTGTTCTGCCCTCACACCCATCGGGGTACATCAAACGGCACTGGAACTTACATTCACGGCGGATGCGCTCGTAGAGCTCCCCCGCGTATTTAGTCTGATCTTCATTCGTCTGGTCATAGTACACGTGGACATCACTTTGTTTCGCCCATTAGCTCCTTCCGGTTTCTGCGCCAAAACGAACAAAAAGTCCACTATATGCGGCTTACAATGCTCCACGCTTCTCTGCGTCATACACCTTCAGGAACTGCTGGTAGCTCTCGCTAGGGGCATCCTGCGGGAGGTTCACCATGCTCTTGCCGTCGGCGNCCTTGTCTGTCGGGAGCGGCGTGTCCCGGCTAACCCCGGCGAGCGGTGATGGAAACTTTTGCCCGGCCATGCTTATCTTTGAGCTTCTGAATTGGGCCAAGATGCGTCAAGGGTGCTTTTAGAGTTCCAGAGAAAATCTGGTTTTCTATATCAGTGCTCGCCTGCGCTACCCCTTCTTCTATTCCCCCCCMAAAAAAAAAAAAAAAAAAAAGTCCCTTTTGAGAGGGGCAGGCGGCCGATCTTGACACGCCAGATTACCAACCAAGTGCGGGGAGTCAATGGGAATTTGGCGGGGCGCTGGAGGCCTTTTGGTGGTATCATCGGCCATCCCAGTGTATCGCAGCACGAGCAAACTGCCGTAACTTTGCTCTTACATGATCCACATGAAAGTGTTGAGATAAATTTTTTTTAATTCCAAAGACAAAATCTATATATTGCAACTTTCCTGTCTTGTAAATTGCTAGTTGTCGTGACTTATCAGGCGCATAACTGCTATCAACGTAATGCATAACAGACATGATATAGGCCCTGTTATCTGCATCGCGCACTCGACGTCGAGATTTGAGGGGGCGTCTTGCTCGCCTTTGCATCATGCATACATGCTGATTTCTTTTTTTTTTTCGCGCTTTACCTCAAGCAAGTATACAAGAGCAGTTCCGCGCATGAAGGTAGACAAAGGCTTCCTTGTGCCCAATACCTCGATCAGCTGAAGACTGCGGAATTTGGCAGGACGGCTCAAGTTATCCTTCCTGGAAGGTGGTATCCCCAGACGCCACCGGCATTTCGTCGGGGCTCTTGACGTATACGCAGCACCCAGGTCTCGGCCCCAGGATACCAGCTCCTCCCCTTTTCTCTGTAGTTGCAGCTGACTAGAGGGCTCTGCTATTCTGTTAGCTCGTGGTCCCGTACCCTGGGTGCCGAGCTTGGATGCAACGCAAACTAATTAACAGCCCACGCGAGGCCAGCGAACAAGGGCCTTTTGTGTTGCTCGCGACGATGCCCAAGTAACCCTAATCTACAGCGTAGTGTCCTCCCCCCGCGTTTTTTNATTAGCCAGGAGGGCCAATCTGTGGGCGGTATTAGAGTGTGGCGCCACAAAATGCGGCGCAAAACTGGCATCTGACTGGGCAACGAAGTGATTTAGCGTTTTTATTTTTAGCGTCGCTGGGACGCTAAAGTCCATCTGTTTTACCTAAACAAGAAGGTTGCAAGATTTCAACCCCCCATTAGCAGGCAAGCATGATGAAGAGCAACAATTCTCGAACACGGCAGAGATTGCTTTTCCTTTTACGTTTGTCGAGATGGTAAGCTGTCATTGTGTATCGTACGAGGGGTCTTAGCGCAAACTAGCAAATCATGAGTATATAAGTCGGGCCGGGCCACGCACCTCTCACGCGATGTGAAAGACTTCTCTTTAGGCTGTAATTTCTCCTGTCACTTTCTTCTCCAAGTCCTTTGAAATTGTTGCACTGTAAGACTTCTTGCTGTCGTCATGAAGTTCCTGGCGTACCTCCCCTTGGCCGCGGCCATGGCCGTCGTGCCCAACACCCTCGACGGCCACAAGGTCTACCGCGTGCCCGTCACCGACGACGGCTCGCTGCTGCGCAACGTCATTGAGAAGCTTGACATCCATGCTTGGCAGCCTCCCTCGAAGAAGGGTGCCTTCGCCGACATCCAGGTGCCCCCTCACTCCCTCGATGCCTTCCACGCTGCTGTCCAGGGCCACGAGCTCACCGTCATGCACGAGAACCTCGGCGAGTCCATCCGCAAGGAGGCCCAGTTCGAGACCTATGCCGGTAAATATTATTCTTCTCTGCAAGATTGAGGATAATTTCACCGGAGATCAGAGCTGACATGCATGTAATAGCTGGTGCTGCCAACGACACCTGGTTCAACTCGTACCACGCGTACGCCGACCACCTCCAGTACCTCAACGACTTGGCCTCCAAGTACTCCAAGAACGCCAAGGTTGTCACTTCCGGCAACTCCCTGCAGGGTAACCCCATCACCGGTCTGCACATCTTTGGCAGCTCCGGCGGTGGCAAGAAGCCCGCCGTTGTGATCCACGGCACCGTGCACGCGCGCGAGTGGATCGCCACCATGGTCGTCGAGTACTTCACCAACCAGCTCATCTCCAAGTACGGCTCCGACCAGACCATCACCTCGTTCGTCGACAAGTACGACTTCTACATGTTCCCCNGTTGTCAACGTCGATGGTAAGCAGCAATGACCCCCCACTCCCCTCTTGTCCATTGAGCTCCCAGGCTAACGTACCGTGCAGGCTTCAAGTACACTCAGTCGTCGCAAAACAACCGCATGTGGCGTAAGAACCGTCAGACCACCCAGGGCAGCAGCTGCCTGGGCCACGACATCAACCGCAACTGGCCGTACAAGTGGAATCTCTCGGGCGGTGCTTCCGATAACCCTTGCGCTGACGACTTCCGCGGCAAGAGCGCCGGTGATGCCCCCGAGACCAAGGCGCTCTCCGGCTTCCTCCAGGAGAAGAAGAACAATCAGGGTCTGAAGCTCTACATTGACTACCACTCCTACTCGCAGCTTTTCATGACTCGTAAGTTACCACAGTCCTTTTTGGCAACCATCCATGTATTGACATTTCTTTCACACGCACAGCTTATGGATACTCTTGTAACGCCCTCCCTAGCAACAATGACGAGTACCAGAGCCTCGCCAAGGGCGCCGTCAACGCCATCTACAATATCCATGGCACGAGGTTCGACTATGGCCCCATCTGCAGCACCATCTACCCTGCTACCGGCAGCTCCGTCGACTACGTCGCCGACGTCGTCAAGGCCGACTACGCCTTCACCTCGGAGCTTCGCGACACTGGCCGCTACGGCTTCATTCTACCTCCGAGCCAGATCATCCCTAGTGGCGAGGAGGCTTGGGCTGGCTTCGCCTACCTACTTGCGAACATGCGGTAATATATCTGCAAACGAATGTGTAAATGAGAGCATCTTTTATATATGAAGAAAGTGGGTTGCTATCTATGTGTTTCATGGTAGTATTGGGGCTAAGCGACGGTGTTGGTGTTGTTGAGTGTCTTATCAGGTGTGCGCATCGATGTGTAAATGAAATATCTATTTATATATATTGAAAAATGCTTAAGTTATATATCTATTTCTATCAGAGTGCGCTATTTGCAGTAAAGTCATATCAACATGAAATATAAGTACAGTAGAAAATCTTTTAAAAAAAGTATTGTCATCTATGGGGAGCAGTCCATGGCATCCTGCGACCCGTTTACGCTCTGCACAACATCAAACACGCCGTCGGGGTTGGTAAGAATTTGGGTCAGGGCCTTGTTGAAAGTAACCAGCAGGCCCTGAATCCATTCCGGCGTCATGAACTCGTATCCAGGCCAGACCTGGCTGTACGAACAACGGATGCTGAGCTTGTCCGCAGTCTTGTCCACGCCAGGCCACATCTCAATGAGGATGGGCGTATCGGAAGAAGTCTCCTTCCAAGGCGTCACCTTGTCGTTGGCGCGGTTGAAGGCAGGGAGGCCATCCATGTCGACACTGTTGTCGGGCGCGGGGAAGGTCTGGAGAATGACGGAGCTGTCGAAGCGGCGCGTGGAGCGGGCAAACTGGATACTGGGGCAGGGCATCTCAGTGAAACCCAGGGTGTCAGTATACTGCTTGAACATCTGAGAGCAGATTTCGCGGTGAGTCAGACCCTTGCCGTTCTCAAACAAGATGCGCGTGGGAAGACCGTCCAGCATGAGAGCAAAAGCATCGAGCGAGTCGGCCGTATGACGGCCGTGGAAGACACTGCCAAACTGGACCTCGTACTTGGCAGCAGTCTCATCGCCAACAAGAGTTTGGGCTAGAGTCATGGACCAAGCAGCTTGGATTACAGCCATGGGGGTGTGAAGATTCTCGGACTTAGCCTTAGCGATGAGCTCACCGGTGCTGAAGGTGCACTCGAGGGCCTCACTAGCAATGCCGACGTTGGTGTTGACACTGGTGAACTGCTCGCCGTCGGTGTTCAGCAGTCTGTCACCCGCCTTGAAAGAAGTGACGCCACCCATGCGCTGGGCCCAGAACATACTGGTGGCGAGCCAGTCGGACTTCAGATGCTCCTCGACAGGGACGCGAACGCCAGGCTTGCCGGTGCTGGAGATGGGAAGGCCGTGGTACGCCTCGGCAATGTCGCGGCGCAAAGCCTGCAGACTCATGCCATCGTAGATGGCGTGGAAGACGGAGAAGACGACGACGCAGTGCTTTTTGTCGGCAGAGCGCACGAACGAGGTGACCGAGCCCAGGCTGTGGAGGCCAAAAATTTCCTCGGCAGACTTCTGAACATTGTCGACAGTTCTGTGCCAGAGACTGCCTGGTCTTTCATCGTAGGTGGGAACCTCCATGCGGAGAACGGGGAGCTTGGCATGAGGTGAGGTGGGAGATAGAACACACTGGGCGTAAGGGGCCAGGGGGTGCTCAACCTGGACCCAGACGGTTCGGAAGGCATCACGACCCTCGAGGGCCTTGATGACGGCAGCCTCGAGACGGTCGGAATCGATGTGCTCGGGCACCAGATAAGGGTAGTGCTCAACCCAGGGCTTGCTAACCTTGAGGATCTCGGCTGATTCCTCAATGCTGGACAGCACACGGGTCTGAAGACCAGTGGCGGGCAGGACGTCAACAATGTCCTCACTGGGAATGTTAAGAGCCTCAACACAATTGGCTCTGCAGGTGTGCTCAAAGTGCTTCAGCTTGGCACCCACAGGAAGGAACAGGATTTCTTCCTCGTCTTCGATCTCGATCAGCTCATCATTGTTGGCAGCAGCGGCCTCTTCGGCCTCCTTGAGCTGAGCAAGATGAACCTCGAGGATAGACTTGACGACATCAGCAAAGTTCTGGCCGACCAAGACGTCCTTGATAGCCAGTCCTTCGACGCCTTGGCGTCTGAGCTCCTGGAGAAGCTTCATAGATCGAAGACTGTCGAGACCAAAGGTCGTAAGAGCAAGCGCTGAGTCAGCGACCTCGGTAGCACCATCACCAAGAATAGCAATGAGGACGTGCTTCAGCATGTTAGAAACACTCTCATTGTCCTTGAGATCGACAGAGCCCTCGTAGGTCAGACTGTCATTGATGGCCTGCTTCTGGGTAATGGAGCTCCCAAAGTCCTCGACGGCAACCTTTTGCAGGGTCTTACGGTCGACCTTGCCGCTAGAGGTACGCGGCACCTCGGGGACGACGATGTATTCGACAGGTCGCATCCATCCGGGGAGGCCCTCGTCAGCAACGTCGCGACACTGCTTGATCAGATCCTCGTTGGAGATTTCTCCATAGTTCTCACGAACGGCGACGTAAGCGGCTAGGAAACTGCCATTGAGTACGACAGTCGCACACTCTCGGACCGCCTCAACCTTGGCAATTGTGGATTCAATCTCTCCGAGTTCGACACGGCGAGTGTTGAGCTTGACCTGCTCCATGTTCAGGCGACCAAGAATCTCAAGCTTGGGTTCACCGTCGGCGCTGAAGACAATACGGCCTTTATCACCAGTGCGGTAGACGGGACCGAGACCGAGACCCGAAGTGAACGCCTTGGCAGTCTCCTCAGGGCGGTTCATGTAGCCATAGCCAACCATGGGGCCACCAAAGACGATCTCACCAGTGAGGCCCATCGGAACCTCGATGAGCTCATCGGAAGAGTTTGCATCAACCAGAACTACAGAGGCGCAAGAGAAGATGGTTCCTGCGATAGAGCCACGGGTACCAAGAGCCGCGTTCTGGGCAGTTGCGCACATGGTAGCCTCGGTAGGTCCGTAAATGTTGATCACTCGCTTGGGCTCCGTGTTGGGCTCACGAGGAGCATCGTAAGCAAAGTTGTCAATAGCATACTTGGTAAGAGCTTCGCCGCCAGAGATTATGGTGGTCAGGGTCGGGAGGGCCTTGGGTCGGAGCAGAGTAGCCATAGAAGCGACTGTGAATAGCGACGTGGCCTTGAAGAAGTTGACAGCCTTCTCCATGTCCGAAAGCATAAGAGAGCGCTCAGCCGAGCAGACTGTTCCACCGTAGCCAAGTGTAACGTAAAGTTCCATCAGAGACAGATCAAACGTCGGCATGGCGAACTGCAGCCAGCGCAGTTCGGGGCCGGCGGGAAGAGGCTCGAAGGCTTCAGCGTGACCATGGACACCGCACGTGGCCATGGAGTGGGAGATGAGAACACCCTTAGGTTTTCCAGTCGATCCACTAGTATAGAGAATGTATGCGAGGTCTTCCTCTGTAGGCGGGTGCTGGACAACGGGCGTCTGGAGGTCAACATCGAAACCGGAGCGCCAGTTGGTGAAGTCGGTCACATCAACCCAAGTCAGCTTCTTCAGAGCCTCGGAGGCTTCAGAGCCGTCATCGAGGTTAACGTCAGGGAATGGAGTGCTTCCAACACCAATGACAATGGATGACTTGGTGTCCTCGACAATGTCAAGGAGACGCTGGGGAGGAGCGTCCATTGGTAGCGAGCAGACGGCAAGGCTGCTCTTGAGCATAGCTGTGACTGTAATGTAGAATTCGGGGCCAGCAGGCAGGAACAGGGGAATCGCGCGCTGGTTCTTGTAAGCGGGTGTCCAGTTGATAGTGCGCTCCATGAGGAGCAGCTCCTCTGCCAGACCCTCGGCATCGGCGTTGAGCTGGAGATATGTCCACTTGCGGACTGTGAAGGAATCATCGGCCACGGCTTCAACGGCGATTCGGTCGGGGAACTCGAGAACACGACGCTCGAATGCACCATGCATCAATGCAGGGTAATTTTGCTCAATGTGCAGGTCGGTCTTGAGCACGGGTGCCTTCCACTGTGTAAGAGGGTAGTTGAGGTTGGACATCTTCGTCTGGGGGGCCTGAGTTGTGGGGTCGGCAAGGTATTTGGCGACAAGCTCCAGCATGTAAGTGACCAGCACCGAGTGGCCATGCTTGGCGTTTATCGAAAGTGTAAGGTCTGCAACACTTCCATCCTCGATTGGTTGAACAGTAAGGTGGAAAGCCTGGAGTGTCGTCAAGGTCAGCGGCGGCGCTGCTGAGGTGTGCGCTGTGGTGTCGGGTCCACTTACACGAGAAGCCTCCTGGGCTACAGGCGCAAGAGAGCTGATTTCAATTTCGAAATCCAAATCGCTCTCGTTCAGATCTTCTGCAGAAAATGTGGCAAATTCGATGTGATCGGAGGTAAAAACTCGCGGCTTTCCGCTTCCAGGAATGGCGGCTGTGGCGAGCAGGCGCTGGGGAGCGGCGCCGTCCGTATCGGCATAGTTGGCGATGAAGGCGACCTCTTCAAGGTCAGTGACACCGGCAACGAATGCCGTGAATGCTTTCAGAATAGAATCATCTGATTTGGCAATTGGGGACGCCTTGATGGTAGAGGAGTGATATTGCTGAGCGACCTGCTTGGCGTCGGATTCGGTGTGAGTAAACAGGTCAAAGTATGGCAGCTTGGTGCGAGGAACCTCGGCCGGGCGGACTTGAGTAATGGCCATTTTGGAGGTTATCAAGAATATGTGAATTTGGGTATATTGAAGAGAAGAATGCCCCAAGTCTGGAGTGGACGGTCAAGGTGTGGACGGCGAAGCGTCTAATAAGGGTCGTTGAGCGGATTGACGCTGACATGGTGTAATCCCGCCGTGGCATGAATGCCGCTAGGGCAGTCAGACATCTGCAACGCTCCCACGAGCGGTGGTCAGATCCGCGCCGCATGGCTTCCAGAATAGGGAGATTGCTGACCGTGTGCCCGGGGTTTAGGATGCCGTAGCAGTGCGGAAGAACAGTTGCGGAAGATCGGTTCAGGCACAGACGGACCGAGCCCCACTGATGTCGACAGGAGAAGACGTAGGGCTGCTCGCGAGCGCTGTCTGCAAGTGTTTTCTTACTTTCTTTTCATATTGAATTAGAATAGCCCGGTTCGGCCTATGCATCGGATTTTCCAATACTGTGCGCGGCATTCGTCGTTTCTACGCGAATCCCTCTTTACGCGAGATCCTCTTCAGCCTCTGATGACATTCGGCCCATGGGCGTATCGAGTGCTGGAGACGGGCGGAATATGTTGCCGAGAGAGGCAAGTCAGCTGCGACGGTATTTGCATCCAGATTAGGTCATCTTTACGACGACTCAGCAATTATTCTGGCCGTCGTCTCATACTTCGCAGAGCAGCGCTGGTCTGCCGGGCAGTCTGACATCAGCAATGGGTTTGCTTGGTCTCTGTCTGGCTAGCCAGCTCCACACAAGGCACTACAGCTGGGCATGTAAGGCGAAAGTGCCCCTGGGGCTTGCGGGCTAGGCAGGTAGCGATCGGAAAACGTGCTCTGTTGGGCATTGTTATTAGTAGCTGCAAGGCGTCTGCGGCAAAAAGGGTACCGTTGTTCTTGAGTGGGCATAAAGCAGCCTGTTAGTCCTTTTATTGACTCAAAGCAGTGTCGAATAGGGCCGGGACTATCCGAGCAGGGCGTCTCAAGTTCGAACCTGCTTGAGAAAAGCAGAGGCGAGGACTAGACTCCGTGAACACGAGGCAGGCGTTTGCAGTATGAGTGAAGACATTGGCACGGTCGCGTTTCGGATTGAGGAGAATATTGTATATTCAGATAGGGTAAAATGTTTCTGAAAGAGTATAAATATTAAACTTCCCGTCGTCGCTTTTCTCAACATGCCGCCATGACGGGATCTAGGCGAGATTGATTCACGTTGATGATCTTGATGAAGCAGATGCCGTCTGAGTCTGGTTGGCGGCGCTCCAGCATCTGATTAGTGGGTCTCTGTTGCTATTGTGGCTGTCGCGGAGACGGAGCATTGTTTGGCCTGTATGCCCGTTCAGCCTACCCTAGAGATGTAAGGCTTTGGCCGACTTTGAGGGCAATACGCCGATTTGAGATAAAACGAAGAGATTGTATCATATTTCAGCGTTAGAGAACAATCGAGTTCAAGGAATTTGCATTCACTTTTGAGTAGTCTGTGCTGCTTCGCCAGTGAAGCAGGAACGCACCATGCTTAATGGACGCCCATCCAGCCAATGGCATGGCTCATTAGGTAAGCAGCCCGCTCTCGTGTTGAAGCAAAACCATGACGATTCATTAATTCACATAGCGAATCAAATCACTACTCAAAACTCTAATAACGCAAGAATACACCGGAGACTCCGAACCTGCCGATTGCTCTTCTCTTGCGGCTCTGTCTTCACAAGCTTCTCTACCCCAGAGTCCAGCTCCGTTTCCCCGCGCTGTCCACTGCATCCTCTCCACACGACCACGACGCTTGAGCACAGCCAAGAAAGCGAAAAGAGCAGGGTAGCCACTTGTATCCATTGCTGCCGCAAAAGAGTCTCTTTCAGCTGAGGAAATGATTTGCACAATCAATGTCAGAACCGCACGGCCTAGGCTCCAATAGTGGTGATTGACGGGCGGGGGAAAACCACTCTGCAAGCTTGCCAGTGGAGCCGCAATGCGACACCCACCCACACCACCATCTTCCCCCTCCCCCCATGCAAAAACAAAACACTAGGTTCGATTCTGGTTCAAGATGGCCCATTGTGAGGAAACATTCTAATAACACGGCCGTATTAAATGATTCATAGGCTAGGGTCATCCCTCGAAACAAAAAGAAACGGCCTACTGTTCGCCCTAGCAACGCAGCACTCGGTCAACGGCTTCACTCCCCGTCGTTCTCGTCGTGGCTTGCGACCGTAGAAACGGTGGCGGTGACATTCTATATAACCGTCCGTTCGCCGAGCCAGGTAGCTGACTAGCTCACCAGCAGCCCAATGACGAGCAGACCAAAGGGAAAAGAGGCTTGCTCTGTAGATCGCCTGCTCGCTTTCTCGGTACCAGGCCCCCCTCCCAGCCCCAACACACTAGCCGAGGCATGGTCTGTGGTGGTGGGCGAGACCTCTCTCACGGCTGTATTAGCCAGCGCTTTTTTAGAGTTTTCCACTGCCCAGTCGTTCCACTCACTCCGCAATCGAGAAAGTTGTTCATGAGTTGGGGCCCCAGAGTTCATATACTCTCCTCCTCCACCTCTCTTTCGCTCTTCTCTTCCCACCCCGCGAAGCCGTTCACGATCGCATTACCACGCACGGGGGAGCAAGCGCATCTTGCACAAAACCTTCACCATGGGTAACAGTGACCGTCGCGGCATTGCGCGAGTGACGATGGTTGGCGAGGTCCTCAGCCGAACCATCGTCCTCGCCATGGTCATCGTTGCCATCATTGTTGGAGCCACCAGCATCTATCCCAAGGGCTTCACCGTGATGTTTGCTACTGTACGCCGAACCGCTGCGTCTCTTCCTGCTGTCATTTCTTCGTGTCTAACTCATCTCGCAGGCCGGTATCGCCATCTTGTTCGAACTCGCGCTGCTCTTGCGCGCTTGTTTCTACATCCTCAAGCCTTCCGCCTACAACCTCACCAATCTCCGCGGTGGAATTCTCATCGCCATACAGAGCGTCCTGCTGGCTCTCTTCATCATTGCCGCTGTCTTTGCCTTCAGAGACTACTCCAAGGAGCCCGGATATGCGAGCAGAGCCCAGGCCGCCGTGTACGGTAGACGCATTGCCTGTGGTGTCCTCATCATGGCATCCATGTAAGGCCTTTTTGTTCTCCACCGTGTTCATGATAATTAAATTAACAACCCATCCTTAGTCTGTTCCAAATTGTGCCCACCGTCATTGTCATTGCCAAATTGTCTCAGGACACCGATGAGGTCGCCAGAGTCAAGAGCAAGGCCAGCGTTGACGAGAAGGCGAACACGAGATCCCGGTAAAGACAGCGCCCGCCCGCTTGACACTGCGCTAGGAGAAACGGTACATAGAGCACCACAGCATATGACCATGATGCTACCAGACGATTTCTTGTGATGATACTATGAGTTTAATTGACATACACATAATGCTCGCTTTCCTCACCGATGCCCGCCCTCTCACCTGTGACGTGCTTGATTGGACGCTACGGCCGCCGGGCGCTCTCGGAAGCAATGCCTGTCGACCCACCAACGGCGATGCCGTCATGCTGCAGCAGCCACCAGCCTGGCCCGGAAGATCAATTGGCACGTGCAAATGCCATTTTCGCTCAATTCAGTTTAAGAAAATTCGACATCGTAGATTCGTTATCCGTGAATTTGTTTCAAAATTTCAAGAAATTGTAGCGAGTCATTTAAGCCTTTGACTTGCTTGCCTGCAGGAAGTGGCTGGTGACGCTACACCGACTCAATTGGGTGGTTCACTAATAAGCGAGCCACTGAAACTCAGCGGCTGTAGGCACGATCGATTTGCTTGTGCCAGTGCCTGCCACCAGCTTTACCATACGGTTGTTATTAATTCTCTCGTGCTTATAGAAGAGACCCAAACAAGGCACCCGTGTTGAATATTTGCAGCAGAGTCCTCACCTAGTGCCCGTTTTGGCTCGTGACTGACTAGAGCTTGTAAGCGCTACACTGTTGCACTACAGCGAGGATTTTGTTTGCCCCAGCCAAGTTTTTAGCAAGCTGTAGTCGACTGTGCTGGGAAGAGTGAGAATGGGGAATGAACAAGTTATGATTAGCGCTCTCTAGGTGACTGTACTGAGCGCGAAAGCATCCCGAAGCCAATCTACAGTAAAATCGTCGAACCGTGCTGTGGAGCAGATATGTGGTTGTGATGTCTCGTCGTCGAAGACTCTATGAAAGCGTCTTAGTATTTCATACCCCTATGGGAGTCACATCCGGGCGTAGGATCCTGGTGATGGCAATGGCGGCTGCATAAAGGTTCGTGTCTGGTGCCGAGTGCTGCGACGCGCAGCTCTTGAGCCCGCGATTTCCTCTTTGGACATTGGCCTTAATAATCCTCGCGGTCGTTGATGAGTATATATAACCTCGCAGGCTCCGGAACCTGGGGTAACCTGATGTCCATTTTTTGCTATCGCCGCAGAATCTGCTCACATCGTGAGCTAGACCCGTAAGAGAAGAATGCCGCGTCATCTTATTCCCTGCGCACGTCTCCAGTTAGATCCTTCTGAAAACGAGGCTGCCGAAGCGGTCCCGCCTGAGCCACTCTCGCTCTACTGGGAAACTGGCCCATTTCAATCTATCAGCGCGGAAACCGTTCATATCACACTGCCAATGCAATGTAAAGCAGAACAGACTAATGAAATTCATGCTTCTTCATCTCGGGAACTCCTGAAGTGTACATTAATCGCTGCTCTGTATCACCTATAATGCGTGGAGACCACCGCGGGCGGCAACTGCACCCCGCGGACAGGCACACGCCGTCTCCATCCACAAGCTGTTCATTTATTTCAGAGTCAGACAGCCTTACCTGTGTAGATCTTCTTCGCCAAGAACACAATCTGACATAGATTTACGAAATAGGTACTAAAACAGGGCGACTTCCGAAGCAGGGCAAAACGCCCGACAGCTTGACGAGTTCACGAATACGTCAGCAAATACGATGGTGAAAACCAGCAGATGGTGTCGAATTACGCACGCACAAGCTTAAACAAGTGCATATATCAGGCTGGGACGTGGCTACGCTGAAAAGCAACCTCGTCGTTCAGGGGAAATTAGCTCCCCGGCGACATCACTGGATGCGTCCAACAAGCGCGAGGCCTCATGCAAGAGCATCACCAGTGTAATCTTGAACAAGCTTACAGAAGATGCGTTTTGAACATTGACCTTCTCGCAGCGTAAATTGGTTTAACAATATGATGCGTAGGCTACGCTCCGGTTCTGAACCAGACACGACGTTCGGTGTCGCGTGATGCATTCCCACAATGCAGCCACGCCAGCAAATAAGTGAAAAGACCGAGCCCGCAGCGCCAAGCAGCAAGTGCAGCACCAACGAGCAGCTTTGAGCCAGTAACAGCAGCGGGAATACAGCCTCGCGCCGCCTGTACGTGGTATTTACTGGGGAGTGAGACGGAAATAGTGGGAAAAGGCGTCTTGGCATTCTTCCAGCTGGGCGCAAAAATTCTCCGCCTAGCTTGGGAACGAGTGCTCCTCTGTGTGCAATGACGCACAAACCTCTGAGGACGATGGGCGAGTCTTCTAGTAAACTAGTTTGTAATTGACAGGATGTGAAAGAATACACACAATGAAACATGTTTTGATCGTCAGAGGCAAGGGCGTGGTGATGATTCCTTATATAGAAACACTTGCTTGGTCGCTGACGTTGGGGACACGCCGCTTCGGCGCCGTTGTACACTAAAAGAGGCAAATCCCGACACGCCCGAAACGTTATCCACGTAAAAATAGGGAAACAGAATGGATATAGTGGCGCACCCAATGTCGCGTGCCACCTTGTTTTACTAGGAAAAATGTGGTTGAGCTGTTCTCCTAGCGCTGTCAACGGGCGAGCGCCACATCCCGCTCCAATCAATCATGGGCTGCAGAAGGCGAGCCAGGAAGGACCCAGCTCGCAAAGCGCCGCGCCTCTTGGCATGTATCCCAGTAGGAGTTTTTCTTTAATTAGTTTCTCAAGTGTGTGTGACGGCATGGTGGCAAAGGAAAAGAAGAAAAGTCCCCGGCCGTTAAATAAAAGTCTTGCCCTTTCTTGCAGATCGGGGGAGTGAACCCTAGGTTGCTTTTCTTGGTGTTGCTTGCATCTTCCCACCTTTTTCTGACCTTTCTCTGCGCCTCTGCTTCTATGCAACGATGTTAGGTCAATTTCGAGGCCCAAGCCTCCGGGTCTTGTCACTGTTAGGCGTTTTGGGCTCAAGGTTCTTCAACTCGCGGTTCGTCTACGCCCTCGCCGTCGTGTCCACGCTCGCGGCCAAGGCCACCCACATTCGAGCGCATCAGTCTGCTCTCAGCGCCAGCGATCTGTTCTTCTGGGGCCCGACGTTCTTTTTCCAAGACTTTGTCCTTCTCCTCGGGCTGCGGTGGATCTGTGACTTGAAGTTCAACAGGTGGCGCCTGCACGAGATCTGCCAGCTCCTTGCCGCCTGTGTGAGCCTGGGCCTGCTGGTGCTCGCAACTGTGAACATTGCCTTTTACTCTATCGCAGGAACCGAGCTACACTGGCGCAATGTCGGGATCGCAGGAGGTGGCGAGTCGTCGCGCAAGCTTGTGCTGTCGGGCGCGTTCAGAGCTCTCGTTGTCGGTGCAGTTTTGGTCACGACAAGCTTCTTTTTGCAAGACGTCTGCACCGCGATTGCCCGCATTGTGTTGCGAGTTCTCACTACCACGATCAAATACAGCCTGCAGAAGATTGGACTTGCGAAATGCGTGCCGGTGACCGATAGAGAGACCTACACCAAACTAGAGCAGTTTGAGTTTCAAAGCGATGGCGAGCGGTCTTCGCGTCAAAACAGCTACGGCCAAGGTTGCTTCGAAGACAGGCTATTCAACTCACCAGGATGGAAGTATGCCTTTGCTTTCTTCAGCGGACTTATCATTTATCAAATCATTCTTCTCATTGTCCGACCTCCCGAGCCCTCATTCGTATTCATGTCGTGGGCCGTCCCGGCGCTACCTATCATCGACGTCACGCACGCTTCATCCGCCCTCGGCGTTCTGATCCCTGTGTTTGGCACCGGAATACACTTCGAATGGGATTCTACCACAGCTTTAACAGATCCAATCCCGTTTTTATGGCTGCCTAATGGTACCGCGCCGCAGGGGTTTGAAGATTGGTACGATGGCCAGTCGCACTACAACCCAGCCAAGGACCCTCTCCATATTTCTAATCTACAGGACGATTTGCTACCCGAGCTCCAGGGTGCTCTCGAAAATGTCAACATCAGACATATCCTATTGGTCAAATTGGAAAGCACTCGCAAAGATGTTTTCCCTTTTAAAAAGGACGGGTTTATTTGGCAACAGCTGGCGAAGAGCTTCCCCGAAGGAAAGCTGCCGGAGCACATCCTCGAACGGCTTGGCACCCTCACCCCGACGGCGAATCGCATGACGGGCGACTACGATGACGGATTTCAGCATTCTACGAAACCGGCGAGAGGGGGTCTTAATTTCGACAATGCATTCACGACGGCCTCCTATACACGAAAGAGTTTTACCGGCACGTTGTGCGGCGTAACACCTTTGGTCGAGGATTTCAACGTCGAGTTCTTGAACCACATTTATCAGCCTTGCCTGCCCCAGATTCTCAACGTCTTCAACGAGATTACCGAAAAGAACGAAACCAACTACAAGACTTATCCTTGGAAGACGTACATGATGCAATCAATTACGGACAGTTTTGACAAGGCACACGAGCAACTCCCTACCATGGGCTATGCAGAGGAAAACATTATCACGAAAGAGTACCTAAAGGGCGAATCGCCAAAGTTTGGCCATGTGGACTTGCCAGATATTAACTATTATGGAATGGCTGAGATTGCCATTGAAGATTACATTCGGGATGCATTTGCCAGCGCTAAACGCGACAACGAGCGAGTCCTACTCACACACATTACGAGCACGACGCACCATCCATTCGAAATCCCCGAAGAAGAGAAATACGTGGCATTATCTGAAGATTCAAACCTCGATGACCTCTCGCACTATTTGAACGCTGTTGGTTATGTTTATCGATGGATGGACAAGGTGTTGGGAATTCTAGACGAGCAAGGGGTCGCCAACGAGACCTTGGTGGTGGCTGTGGGTGATCACGGCTTAGCTATTGCTGAGAACCACGGTGTGACGGCGTACCTGAACCCGAACGTGGCCAACTTCCACGTTCCGCTGGTTCTGTCCCATCCGCAGCTGCCCGCTATCAGCAGCGACGCCGCCGTGCAGTCCCTTCAGATCCTACCAACGATCCTGGACTTGCTGCTACAGACCAACTCGCTGTCCGATGAGACAGCCAAGGCCGCAGATGATCTGTTGCACATATATGAAGGCCAATCTCTCATCCGGCCCGTTCACGCGGAATCAAACGAAACCGGCCACCCAGACTGGCAATTCACAGTCATGAACCCTGGCAGGGCGACGCTCAGCGTGCGAAGTGCTCGCGAGCCGAGGTGGCGCCTTGTCGTGCCAATTGTGGAGGACGTCGAGTGGCGTTTTACCAACCGGGAGGAATCGCCCAATGAAATGGAGGCGGTTGTCGCCTTTGGGTTCGTTTCCTTCCTTGATGCGATTAAAGAAAAATATGGAGCTGAGGCTGCCGAATGGGCGGAACAAGGCTCATTTATGGCCCGATGGTGGGTGGACGAGAACCAAAGACGATACAGGTCCAGCGAGTAACACATTATACGGCGTTTTTTTTTCTTTTTNAAACTGCATTGATTCAATTATGTATATACAAATTTAAATGTACTGATACGAAAATTCCCTATTTCACTTCCTGAGTTCCCCGCCGTTGAGTTGCCACTCGCCATGAGAAGGTTCTGTCAACAGCTTGTTGACGTTGATGACCTTTGGGTGAGGCGTCACGATAGTGTAGTTGCATGTTGGGCAGTAGGTCTTGTCATCTTCGGTAGGTGGGTACCTGTCATGGTTGAATGTCGAGTTCAGTGTGACAGCCCCCACCGTAGCACCGTTTTCCAGTCGAATCCAAGTCTGTGCGGCCTGCTTCTTCTTCAACGCGGCACGGTTGATGCGGATCTGGCGGGCGCCGCGTATCCAGTTGCCGTATCCGCCATAGCCAGAGTGCTGACCGAAGCACAGGTTCACGCCATTCCCAGTGACAGTGGTGTCGGGCACGAGGCGATCCCATTTGTAGCACCAGCTGTCTCCGTGGTCGTGGCCGGAGAAGAGGCCAATCATGCCTTCGGTGGACGCGATTGCACGCATGAACGGGATATCCTGGCCGCCATAAGCGCAGGAGCCGTCGTTTGTTCCATCAGGACACCATCCCTGCGCTTGTGGTGCGAGGAGGTAGTCGTCATTGATACCAGGGTTGGTGTAGGGATCAATGCTGTTCCTGCCATGCTCCTTCTGGATGGCTTGCGAGACATAGGGAGGGATGTGTACAAAGCCCAGCGATGGGATGACTTGGCCATGCCGTTTCACCAAAGCAGCATTGGTATGCTGAAACCAGTCGACAACGCTCTGGTCAACCCAGCCAGGTTGGCCGACGCGGCTGCCATCAGGATTCGTCTCCTGAAAGTAGAAGCCGCCGCGGCTGTCAAAGAACCACAGGAGGAGCTCCGGCGGGCAGCCGGGCTTGCAGCACTTGCGTGGATACACCGGCAGATAGTAGTTACTCACGCCGGCATTTCGGCCTGGCACCATGCGCCCCNGTGCGACAGTTAGGGTACGTATTCTCGCGCTCCCAGATGGACGCTGAGGAGAGGTTGAAGTCGCTGTCATGATTGCCGTAGGTTGACGCCCAGAGCAGGTCGCGGTCCACAATGGGCTTCACAATCTGGTCGATATACACAGAGCCGTTGTGGGGAAACGCATTCTCACCCGTAATGAGGTCTCCGTTCAATACCACAAGCTGGGGCTCTTCCTTGTCGAGGACGCTGTTAAGAACCTTGACCGAGTTGATGTCTTGCTGAGGCCCCCAGCTGTCCCATGCGTCTGCCGTACAATTAGCACTAGCTCCGTTGCTCCAGTCATGTCTCGAATCGGATGCGCTTACTCTCCCCAAAATGGAGGTCGTTGAATACACTTATTTGAAAGTTGCCATCTGAGCCAAACGTAAGGGGGCGCTCTGCCACGGGCGGCGCTTCCAGGGGCGCACTGGCCGCTAGAGCCAGCAGCAGAGACACAGGCGCGAAACGCTTCATTTCCATATCTGACAGGCGCATGAAGAACCTAGCTGCTTCATCGCAGGTTGCTTCAGAAAAGAAATCAAGATTATCGACATGGGAACCTTTTTAACGATTTTCTTGTTGGACGTGGTCCAGAGCCTGCTGTACCCCTGATTGCAATCAGGCGACTCGCTCTAATCTTACAGCCAGTAGGGCGTCATCTGATAGAACGTGGCCTGTGGAATGGATTGTCAGCCAGCCGTCTTTTGGGTTTTAGGGATACATTCGGCCCTTTGCCAAATTCGATGCTACCACCTTCTGGGGACGGCCATTTTGAAAACTCTCAGGCATTGGCATCTGCATTGCTGCTCACATGAGGAAACAAGGCGACTCGCAATTAGGAAGGAACCCTGCGGATCTGGTTCATGGCGAGTCTCGGCTACTGAAACCTAGCAGAGCCAGCGGCCGTTGGGCCATTTATTCGACAACTTTTTTTAATACAATTCCGCGTAGTTGTGCGGTCTTAAAGTCGAGGTGGTCTTATGACAATATTCATATTCTAGCCAAAGCTAGAGGGTTGGATTGCAGCTATGCATCGAGGTCATGAGCCAAATTGGCTGCCAAAAAACAGCCTATAATGTCTCCTGTTAATTGGCGCTAGACATCCTTCTGCGCAACCATGAGGATCACAGCCTGGTCCAGCTCTGGAGGGACACACGCAACCGCTAGCTGCCATCTCTGGTGCTTTGTCATAACTTCATGTTATGGCGTTCAGATACTTCCGGGGCACTTCATCCATAAACCAAGTTTTGCATGAGCGAGATAGTTAGGTGCAGCTGACAGCGTTTTCTAGTACACGGTGAAAGTCAGGGCTGACAGGGCGAGATGGCGACAAAAAAGGTAAGTGCAAGGTACTCAAGTATGAATGGCGAGACGTGAAATTGGGATACTGCAGAAAAAAAAGTGCGATTCGCCTGCGGATATGGTTGCGATGCCTGGTTTTATTATGCACGACATTTTGGCTGTGCCGAGCCGCTTCAACGGATCGCAGTTTACATCCCTCCACAGCAGTAAAATGCGCGATGTGATTCACGTTCTACTTTAGTGCTTAGCTTTGTCCTAGGCTGCCTAACTCAGTCGTGTGATCTTTATGCTCGGCCCCGGAATCCTGGCATTCTGTGGCCAATGCTCCGGATGCCGCCACTAGAGGACGAAAGAAGCAGTGTCCCGAATAGCGAGATGGGGCCATCGCAGGACGGTGTGTCCTGGCTGCATATCCGCTCCATCGCTTTGCCTAAAAATGCCCCCGTATGCCTCACAAACACCGACCGGCAGACACTGGTGCTGACAATGGCGCCGACTTGGCATCAAGCTAGCAGGTGAACCGGGATTTGGTACCTAACGATGCTACCTTGGCGCATGATGTGAAGAATATATATTAGCCGATGATGGCACAATGTATGATATGATTGCGTTCCGCGAAATTGTTGCGTTCTACTCGCTACAATTCTTGAAAATGAACAGCTTTATATACTTTCTTTTGGCAACTGTGGCTGCGGCGGCGCCTCAGTCTTCGACAGCCAGGCCTGCGTTGTCGTTGCGCAATATCACCCGAATTCCGCTCGAGATTGATAGCAGGAGCCTTTCCGGACCGCAACTGGGCCATGCCAACTTCCCTGATCCGACATTGATTTGGGGCGATGGCTCGTAAGGGTTGTCGAAATAACTTTCGCAGATTGCTTGCTAACGAAAGGTCAGCTGGAATGCAATGAGTACTTCATCCAACGGCAAAGGAGTTCCCATCGCCACTTCGGACGACGCCTTCACTTGGCACTTAACTGGAAGCGATGCGTTACCTGACAAAGGCTCTTGGGTTGACCCTAACGACCAAGCTGTTTGGGCGCCCGATCTGAACAAGAATGTGAGTTCACGGCAACCTATTCAAAAGGGCAAAGTGTTGACAGGAATTCATCATTACAGGACGCCGGAGTTTATGTCATGTATTATACTGCCCACAAGAAAGGTGGCAGCCACTGCATTGGTGCTGCAACTTCAAAGACAGTCATGGGTCCCTACAAGCCTCAGGATCATCCTCTGGTCTGTGATGATGCCAACGGCGGTGTAATTGACCCGTCTGGATATGATGACGGCAAAGACCGATGGCTGGTGTGGAAGGTGGATGGCAACAGCAAGGGCGGCGCGACAACTTGCCAGGGCGGTCGTCCGAGCGGCAACTACATCCCAACGCCTATAAAAATCCAAAGAATGGCCCGTGACGGCCTGACCTTGCTCGACCAGCCCAAGGTTATCCTGGACAACGAAGGCCGAAACAACGACGGCGTTGTTGAAGCAGCCAACCTATACAAGGTCCCTAACGGCGACTTCGTCGTCTTCTACAGTGCTCATTGTTTCTCGAGCGACGATTACGACATTGAATATGCTTGGTCCAAGACTATCGATGGTAAATACGAGAATCGTGGCATTCTCTTCCGCAGCGCAGACCACATCGGCATTTACGGGCCTGGCCACTGTGATATTGACCCTAACGGTGTTAACATGGTCTTCCACGGCCGTGAACATCCCAATGATGGCAATGCTGCCCGTGTGCTGTACAGCGCTACATTGCATATTGAGGGACGCAATATCCAGCACTAGGTGTCTTTATGGATATTGGACGAACAACATACGTATATACGACTTCAGTATATGCCATATAGCAATACAAAATTTACATACATTGCCGAATGGAAGCGAAACATCAGCATGGAGGCATCAATATCGTGAATTATAGCAATTGCGCTATGGAATTATTTATACACACAGATTTACTCAGAAACAAAGCTATACAGTCGTGTACTTTTCATCTGCTTCACCAACAAGATCATAGCCCGCAAACTTGCGTGCAGGAATCCGCCTGTGGAACAAAATGTCCAGTTCCTCGTATGTTCTACCTTGAGACTCAGGCAAGCGGAAGAAGCACCAGATGAAGCAAACAAAGCTGATTCCGCCAAATAGGAAACCGGTTTTGCCACCCCAGTTCGCCTTCTCGCTATTGAGGAGGATAGGCATAACCACCATAGTAACAACGTTGGCTGCAGACTGAACAGCAGTTGAAATAGCAATGGTCTTCTCGCGCAGTCGAGTGGCTGATATCTCCGAAATGATGACGAAGCAAATTGGACCGACTGTGCTCTGGTAAACAAAAGTCCAGATATCCATAAGCGTAGAAAGGGCCCAAACAGCGCCGATGTTGTGCTTGGGAATTGCCAAGAATCCGATGATGAAGAGTAGCACTGTCATGATGCCAAGGCCACCGGTATAAATTGTTCGTCTGCCCAAGAGGAAGTAGTTCATCAGGGGCCACGAGAGGATGGTACCAACAAAGCCAAGCGCAGTGTTGCCAACACCCATGTCAAACGCCTTATCATCAGGCAATCCCGCCTTCTCGAAGAAGTAGTTGGCATATCCGATAAGAGGATTGCCACCGATGACTTGGATTAGATAAACCATGACTGAGATCTCGGTTCGGATAAGGTTAGAGCCCTTGAAACAGTCCACGTATGAAGTCGATTCTTCATATTCCCGTTCGAGTCGATCGGTCTGTTCAATTCCAAGCAAAATCTTGTCGATATCGGGGCTGTTCTTAGCGGAGGTCAGCTTGAGCAGCGCCTTGCGTGCATCATCCTTGCGGCCGCAACGGACCAGCCAGTATGGACTTTCAGGAGCGAAGGCAAGACCTGCAAGCAGGACCACGGGCCAAACCCATTGGACAGCCTATCGCATATTAGCATATATCTCACGCTTCGTGTTGCGCGGCAAAACCTACAAAGGGTGCCTTGTAGGCCCATTGATCCAGACGGCTCTCCACACCAGCAGCACAACCTTGACCGATGAATTGGCCAATGACAAATGCCAAGTTGACGGATGCAGTCAAGAAACCACGCAACACAACAGGGCATACTTCAGAGGCGTATGTGGGGGCAATGACCACGTAGAAACCGTAAGCAAGACCACCGACGACTTCGCCAGCGCATAGCATGGCCGTCGAAGTAGCGAAAAATTGCATGAAGACAAATCCGATGGACCAGACACAACACATGGCCAGCGTCAGGCGGCGACCAAAGTACTGGAGCGGGTAACTGCATGCCAAGGCTCCGATCACCTGTCCGATCGGATTTCCCATGCCAAGGCCAGTCTGCCATGCCGCCGCCACCTCGTAGGTGGTGGTTCCATCCGGGTGGTGGACGAGTTCGCCGTACTTTAATCGAAAGGCGGGAAGGGCGTAAAAGGAGGTGATGATTTGGCCGTCAAAGCCTGCCATGACGACGGCGATGCAGAAGAACATGGCCCAGAACGTGGCCTTGGGGTACATGCGCACGGCGGCCCAGAA